>JAYEPQ010000006.1:16024100-16114100 GCA_036321105.1 Dracaena cambodiana | reverse complement strand
GTTGCTCCAATTATTTTTTATTTCTGTCAGTTATGCAGGTCCTATTCGATAAGGTGTCTTAGAAATAGGTACTGTACCAGGTATAAGATCCAAGGAACTCCACCTCCCTCTCTGGAGGTAACCCAGGAAACTCTTTAGGAAAAACATTCAAGTACTCACACACGGCTGGAGTTGGCATATCCTGAGCGTGTAAGGTTGTAAGAACTCCACCTGTGGGTTTTGCCTATACACAGCTAGCTGTAAAGATTTATGTAGCACCTCTAATTTTTAACTACTTTCAAAACAGAGGATGCTATTTAAAATTTATACTAGACAACCCAACAATCACAGGATCTTAGAATAATCATAACTACTACTACATTTAGATGAATATTAATATGTCTAAACTGAAAATATTTTATTTATATAAAGAATAGATTATATAAGATGATATACAACTCTAAATATGATTACAAAAGAATCAAGAGAACAAAGAGAAAAGCAGTATTGATGAATGTCATATATTGCATATTTATATCCCTTATCTTATCTATTTCTGTATATAAATAATGTTACTCAGATATTTTTAGTATTGTCTTCAAACAAAACCTATTATTACAATAATATGACATGAAATCAAAAGAGGATTGGAAAAACCGAGTCCAGAAAAAGCATGAGTGAAGAATGCTACAAAAATACAAACTTAAAAGCTGTCAAAATTGAATCCAGTCATGAAAAAGAGAAGAAAGAGTTAGAGAATCAAATGCTAGAAGCCCAGACAAGGAAGTATTGCTGCTATCTAGAAGCAATCACTGCCATTTGACAGTAAAGATGGAGCTCACATGAGTCATGCTTCCTTCTACTCGCATATGTGGAATGGGACTTTTCTGACCAAAATTGACCCATTTGGCGATCAACATCGCTATTTGGTAGTAAAAATATTGAGTCTGTAATTAAAAATTTTATGAGGACTTTGTTTTAATTTCATAGTTTTTGCTTTTGTAACTGGATTAGAGTTTTGTAATCCCGAGAATTATATTTTCGTCGTGTCCTTATAAATCAGGGTTTCCTAAGATGATTAAGATTAATAAAATTAGAATATTAAACCCTACGAGTAACAGCCATAATACCAGAGCTCCATAGACTAGTTCTTGATGTTCATTATGTTCTTCATAGGTAAAATAGTTTAATTGCGTTTTAGATTAATTTTTATTGCTATTTAAATAAGAATTTTACTTGCTTTCTAAAAAAATAAGATTTTTATTGCATATCATGAATAAAAATAGGATTTCATTATTTAGAATCAAGCATAGTTTTCAAATTAGTCCTAAGATGTAGATGAAGTTAGATTAACAATTTTAGCATGAGATTTTTTTTTATCATCTTTCTAGAAAAAGAATTCAATATAGGATTTTTCTATAAATAAATTAAAGAAATTAACTCATAGATCTAAAATCTTTGATAGTTTATACTTAAGTTTATTTTTTATGACATATGCTTAAATTAAGGTCTGAGGTTTGTATATTTACTTTTATTTATAGTATTATCTATAAATATAATTTATTTTAAGAAAATAGTCATCATTAATGGTTTATGCGTGCACACTACTTGATAGGTTATGCTTAGAGTCACTTAATTAAAAATTAAATTAAAAGATCAACTTTTGACATGTTCTTAACGTGCATATTAAAAAGATAGGAAGAAGACAGAAAATTAATTGTTAAGTTGTTAGTTGATGTGATAAATCTACTGTAAGTGCACAGTATCGGTTGCAGCGCAAACATGTCGTTCTCACAACAATCTAAGGTGTTTTTGCGTTCTTACTTGTCCTACTATTCTTACAAGTTAATTCAAGATTCTAAATTGAATTCAAGTGATTCTAATTAGCCTAGGATATACAATCCACTAGTTCACAACCAAATATTACTTTTATTATTTTCTTCCTATCATAAAAATTAATTTTTAGTTTTAATCTTTATTTAAAGTATTCTAAGTATGAGCTATTAAGTGGTGTGCCAGCATAACTCATCAAAGATACTTCTTTGCATAAAAACAAACTAAATTATTAGATAATTCTATGAAAAAGATGAAAATCAACAACCCAAAACCCTAACTAAGTATAGGCTATCAAGAAAGTTAAATATAACCTATCGAAATATTAATCTATGAGTTGTTGTATTTTAATCTTTTCATGAAAAAATTATGTCTTTATTATTTTATTTTAGAAAGAAAATAATAATAAACAATTACATGGTTGATTCATACTTTCATCTACATCCTAGAATTAAACTAATTTAGCTACTTTTGATTCTAATTAACAAGATCCTATTTTTATTCATAAAAGTAAGAAAATCTAATCTAGAAAGCAAGATTAATTTAAGCTACAAAGCAAATAAATCTATAGTAGAAAGCAATTAAATCCATCAAAAAAGTAAATAAAATATTTCTACTAACTAGAAATAACTTGAAAACAATGGCATCACCTCTGGACTATAGTATGGAGGGCATCAACCCTTTGCAAACCCTAATTTTAGATAATTACGAGTACAAAATAACATCATAAAAATCCTAGATTACAAGGATATGGCCAATATATAAGTTTTGGAGAACTAAACCCTAATCCGAGTATAAGTGAGTAGTTACAAAATTACATCGAAGACCTCATAAAAATCCCATCCAGATTGGTGCCCATTGAATCGCCAAATGGTAGCAAATGCCGCCAAATAGCGGCAAAGTTGTGAAGTCTGGGCCCCATTTTTCTTCTTTATGAAGTTCTGTTCCTCTTCTTTTGATATGAATGACTGTATTGAAATTTGGCTCTCTATAGCTTCATGATCCTATCGTTTTGCTCACTTTTAACTTTTTTCTAGACTTGGTTTCCTAATGCAGCTCTGAGTTTATGCCATATCCTTATTGGAATAGGTTTACCTGAAAAAAATACACTAAAAGTACCTGAGTAGTATTATTTATATATACAAAAATAGATAATATTGAGGCTATAAAAAAGTAATATATGACACTCATCACACCCCCACACCTATATTTTGCTAGCCTTGAGCAAAATTTGAACCTAAAAAGAAAAAAAATCATAACTCACTTTCGTAGGAATCGCGATTGCACTTAGTATGAGCAATAAACTGTTAAACCCCTAAATTACCCTAGTGGACGAGTTGTGTCTTATGAGGGTTTGCAGTGAATATACCCACAAAATTCGTGAAGAAGTTAGATTAAAGAAATAAGAAAAGAAAAATAAGGATAACAAAAAATCAAGAAAAATAAAAGAAATTTATACAAAAGAAAGAAAAATCTTTTTTTTGATATTTTCTTCAATTAATCTCACTAATATACAAACTCAAGAACGCATTTAAATTATCAGTTTTCAAGTCAAGTATCATATCAAATACATCTATCATTTTAATCAAAAATTCAAATCCTATCTTTCAATACCCATTAATAGATAATTCATTGGCTCCTATACATCTACGTGCATGTGTGATAGTCTACTTTGGTTTTAGACTGAAACTCTAACTGATGACTCATCTCTTCTCTCTAAATATATTTTTCCTTTTTTATCTTTTTTTGCGAATATTTCACCTTTCATGCGAATATTCACGTTTTCTTAGGTGCAAAGTACCCAATTACTTGGATCATACTCTTTTTTTGTGAATATTCACGCTTTCTTAGGTGCAAAGTACCCGATTACTTGGATCATACTTTTATTTTTTTATTTCTAAATGATTATTGCCTTAAAAACAAGGCTCACCCTCTTTTTTTTTAACTCTTTTTTAGGATTAATGCCTTACATACCAGGCTGATCCCTTTTTTTTTCTTTTTTTTTCTTGTTTAAAGAGAAAAGACTACTCAATCGTTATAATTTTTGTCCTTAACCTAATAAACTATTGTGAAGAGAAAAATAGATGTATACTTATCTCAAAATTACTATTAGCGGTATTTATTTTTCAAATTTTTATTTTTTTTTATAAAATTCCAAGTGTATTATCCAATCTACTCTCCTATCAAATTTCAAATATAAATTTATTCTTTTATTTATAATTAATTTGATTTATTAAATAGAATATTTTGTATTTTTTTTTTACTTTTTTCAGATTTTTTTTACTTTTTTTAGATTTTTTCAATTTTTCTTGCCCTAAAACTATCCAAAGTATAAAATAAAGAAATCCAAAAATCTAATAGTAAAATAAAAAGTCTAAAAAAAAACTAAAAAACTTATAAAAACACGAAGAAAACACCCTAACTCACTCCCCCACACCTAAACTTATGTATGCCCTCATACATGAACCAAGAATGGTAAAATAAATATGAAAACTATTGTACAAATATTATACAAATAATGAGAGTTGTGAAAAGTCGCGATTTCAATATCGTCACCCTATTAATGCATAAAAAGCGATTATGACCTCTCGATCGCTTCCACTTTAATAGTGTGTGCATTTCAAACGTGAAATGGGTGCATTATTATATCTCATCATCCTCCTACAAGTTACGAAATTACCTATCTGTTTCTTATGCCGCTCTCACTTTTTCTTTGTTCACATGTAAGCATTACTAATTGGGTTAAAAAATTCTTCATTATAAATCTGCTAATCATCGTTAGTAACAAACACACATGTAGGAATATCGTGAGGTGAGAAGAGTGCAACATGATCAAGTGAACTAATTGTGAAATGTGGTGGTGGCCTTTCTAACTCACGAAGTAATGTGAGCTCCTCTACAAACAAATCCTCAAAAATTTGCTCATAAATGAATGGCATATTTGCACAAGTATCATCATATGTAGAATCAGTATATGTCACTTCATCTAATAATATAAACTCATCTTCGAAGATTTGCTCAAATGAAGGTTCATCATTAGCACAAGAGGTAGAATAAGAGTGCAAAATGTAAATCGTATTTACCTCAATGAGGAAGCTCATTGTATACTCATCCATATTGAATATGTTCATTGTCACAGTTATATTCCCAAATGATAGCTTCATGAGGCCACTCCTGCAATCAATTAATATTTTTGAAGTTGCAAAGAATGATCTACCCAAGATAATGGAAATTTGATTACATGGATTGTAAATCGGCTTAGTTTCTAAGATAATGAAATCTACTGGAAAGATGAACTCGCCAAGTTTAATGAGCACATCTTCACCCATACCAAGTGGCCTCTTGATTGAACGATCAGTTAGCTATAATATGACATTGGTAGGTTGAAGTTTTTCTAACCCCAGTTGCTGATAAATAGTGCAAGGAAACAAGTTGACACTTACCTCTAGATCAAGCAATGTCCTATCAAATGTAGTGTTCCCAATGGTGCATGAAATTGTAGGGGATTCTGGATTTTTGTATTTGATAGACAAGGAGTTAGAGAGGATTTGCGATATATTTGCAGTAATAAAAACTTTCTCAGGAACATTTCTTGCTCGTTTCTTAGCACACAAATCCTTGAGAAAC
This sequence comes from Dracaena cambodiana, assembly GCA_036321105.1. Lineage (NCBI taxonomy): Eukaryota > Viridiplantae > Streptophyta > Magnoliopsida > Asparagales > Asparagaceae > Dracaena > Dracaena cambodiana. The sequence continues at coordinate 16,108,661 of JAYEPQ010000006.1, read as the reverse complement.
TTAGAATAAGTAGAAACTTGTTGTATAATATTAAGGAGTGGAATATTAATTTTCACCTACTGAAATATTTCAAGAATCTTCTCTACTTGCAGTTAAGGTTTCCTAAACCAATTGGGATATGGTGCTTTTGGCTTAGGAACAGGTTCTTCCAAATGAGCATGTGATGGTAATGGAGGTGATGGAGATAGATGTGGAGAAAGAGATGGAAAAGATTATGTAGCATGCGAAATAGTAGGAGTGAGATCAGGGGGCATGACTACATTATTGTCCACTTACTTGCCTGATCTGAGTGTGTGAATGGCATTGCATTGGTGAATATGGGATGAAACAAACTGAGATGAGTTAGAGTTATGATTCATTATTGGTTGGCTCAGAAAGCTACTTGGCCCCCGCTCACTCAGCTGTGTGGCTGTCTAATCTGCTGCTCTATATTCTTGATTGACTGAAAACTTGCAAGAAGTTATTGATCGATCCGTTGTATAAAGTCCGCAGACATTTTCATTAAATTTTGCATTTGTATATCTAAATTGGACGTCGTCTTGAAAACGTTCTCCACATTCCTTTCAAGTGTCGTTAGCCATCGATCGTAATCATTGTTAGACCCCTGCTGTGGATATAATTGATTATGCACAGGTGGTCTATTCTGGATGTTCTCTTGATTTGAAATATTTGGGTGTTGATAAGCACCCACATTTGGTCTTGGAAACTGACTATTGGGTGGAGGCTGCATGTTAGGATTGGGTGCTTCATGATATTGTGCCTGATCCGATGAGAGATTTGGATAGTTTCTCCAGCCAGAATTGTATATAGGAGTGTATAGATTATTCATGGGTCATGGATATAAGGCGTTCACCTGCTCAAGTGTCGGACCTATGGGATTCACTAATAGTGGACACTCCTCCATAACGTGATTTGGAGTTCTTCAATTAAAACATATTGGACCTTGTATTTGATTAACTTAACCCACTGGTGGTGCACTAGGAGTCTCCAACATCTCAATTCTCCACATAAGAGTTGCAATCTTAGCTTCGACGGCTATCGAGTTGTCGATTCAATGGATCTCACCCTTTTGTATAGAAGTTGATGCATTGGGTTTCTTAGCGGGACTCTCCCACTGTATGGTTTTCTATGACAGATCCTCAAAGAAGTTCCAAACTTTATCCTCATTCTTTCTTATAAACTTTCCCTTATACATGGACTCAAGAAGAGTTTTGGATGTGTAATCAAGTCCTTTGTACATGACACAACCACCACTTTTCTATTGCATGGTGGGGCACTGAGCTAATAAATCATTAAACCATTCTAAGTATTTCCAGAAGGGTTCTCCAGTACTTGACGGAATTGATTAATTTGATTTTGAATTTTTGTCGTCTTGTGCGTGGGATACTACTTCTTAAGAAATATCGTGACAAATTCATTCTAAGTAGTGATTGAATTAGTAGGCATACTGTACAACTACTTCTTGGCATTATTTTTGAGATCGAATGGAATGAACCGGAGCTTAATTGCGTCCTTCAATAAGTGTTGCAGTTTAATCATCACATACACTTCCTAAAATTTACTGATAAAGAGATATGCATCTTCAGAATCAGAAGTAGTGAATTTAGGGAGCATGCTGATGTACTGCGGTTTTAGTTCATAGTGATTACCCGCTGCTAGTGGGAGTTTGATGCATGATGACAGTGATGTGCGCAACGAGTAACATCGATTCTGGAGGATCGGGATCGGTTGGTCTTTCTTGTCTCCCATGAACAAATCTCATCTGACTAGTCGACCAAATTGATCATGGGTCCAATGTGACATGAACCAGTGACCATGAGCGGATGCGTGAGTTTCCTAAACTAATGTAAGACGTAGGAGTGGTGATGATGAAACGGTGGAAGAAATATGATCAAAGAAAAATGTGATGTCCTACAGTTTCTAATTTTTTGTATTTTTTCTATAGAACTAGGGATCCAAAATACAAAATAAGAGAGAAAATGGGGAGAGAATCACTAAAAGTGCCGTTAAATAGCGGCAATTGCCACTATTTAGCGGCAAAATCAGGGTGTTTGGCTCTCTGATTTTTGCAGTGTACTTCTGAGTATTTTTTAGTTCCTTTTTTGCTTACTATATCTGAACTTCCAGATCTCTGCATACTCAACATACATTATTAAGCCGTAAAATGTTAGAAAAAGTAAGAAAATACCGTCGATTCTCGGCAATAGTGTCAAAAACTTGATGTGATAAATCTACTACAAGTGCACAGTATTAGATGTAGCGCAAGCAGGTCATTCTCACGAGAATGTAAGGTGTTTTTACATTCTTTCTTGTCCTACCATATTTACGTGTTAATTCAAGGTTCTAGATTGAATTCAAGTGATTCTAATTAGTCTAGGATATATAATCCACTAGTTCATAAGCAAGTATTACTTTTATTATTTTCTTCCTATCATAAAAATTGATCTTTTAGTTTTAATCTTTATTTAAAGTATTCTAATCATGAACTATTAAGTGGTGTGCAAGCATAACTCATCAAAGATACTTTTTTGCATAAAAACAAACTAAATCATTAGATAATTTTATGAAAAAGATGAAAATCAACAACCCCAAACCCTAACTAAGTATAGGTTATTAAGAAACTTACTTTAAGTATAACCTATGAAAATATTAATTTACAAGTTGTTGTATTTTAATCTTTTCATGGAAAAATCATGCCTTTATTATTTTATTTTAGAAAGAAATTAATAATAACAATTACATGATTGAATCCTACTTTCATCTACAACCTAGAGCTAAACTAATTTAGCTACTCATGATTCTAATTAATAAGATCCTATTTTTATTCATGAAAGTAAGAAAATTTAATCTAGAAAGCAAGATTAATCTAAGCTACTAAATAAATAAATCTATACAAGAAAGTAATTAAATATATTTGAAAAGCAAATAAAATAATTTTACTTACTAGAAAGAACATAAAAACAATGGCATCATTTCTGGAGTGCAGTATCGAGGTCGTCACCCCTTCAGCAAATCCTAATTTTATTGATAAGTACGAGTACAAAATAACATCATAAAAACTCTAGATTATAAGGATGTGGCCAATATATATGTTTCAGAGAACCAAACTCTAATATGAGTACAAGTGAGTAGCTACAAAATTACATCGAAGATCTCATAAAAATCTCATCCAGATTGGGGCCCATTGAACCACCAAATGGCAGCAAATGCTGCCAAATAGCGGCAAAGTTATGAAGTCTTGGCCCCATTTTTCTTCTGCATGAGGTTCTGATTCTCTTATTTGAGATGAATGACTGTATTAAAATTTGGGTCTCTACAGCTTCATGATCCATTAGTTTTGCTCACTTTTTAACTCTTTTCTAGACTTGATTTTCTTATCCGGCTCTGAATTTATGTCATCTCCTTGTAGGAATAGGTTTACCTAAAAAATATACTAAAAATATCCAAGTAGTATTATTTATATACAAAAATAGATAATATAGAGGCTATAAATATACAATATATGGTGCTCATCATTAGTCTAACTTATTCAACATCTTAGGCTCACTTTTGAATAAATATAAAAACATCATTCATATTAGATCATATCATTAACTTAGTAGATTAATAGAGAAAGCGAGATTGTCAAACATTAGAGATCTCTGTAGGAATGACATGTTAAGTGATACAACTATACTATGCAATTGCAGTTAGATAATTCAAATCAAGTTTTTTGTGCCATTGTCGGCAATCAATGGTGTTTTCTTGCTTTTTCTTGCATTTTACGAGTTAACAGTATGTGTTGAGTATGCAAGGATTTGGAAGTATATGTACAGGGAGATAAAAAGGACCAGAGGAGCAACAGAGTCTAGCTACAGAAACCAGCGAGCCAAGCCCACTAGTTTTGCCACCAAATAGAGGCCAGAGCCACTATTTCATGGCAGAAAGGTATCTGCTCTTGTCCAATTTCTCTCATGTTATGTGTTTTTGGTTCCTAAGTTTATAAAAAATAAAAAGAAAAATAAAAATAGTAGGAACGTCATATTTTATTTAATCATATTTCTTCCAATTTTCATCTCACCATACCATATACGACACTTCTTGCATTAGTTTTAGGGAACTTATGCGTTCATCCCTATATGTTGGTTCATGCCACTCGTGATCAATCTGATCGACTCGTGAGATCAGATTTCATCATGGATGATAAGATGGACTAACCAATTACGATTTTTCAGGATCGATATTACAAGTTTTGTACATTACTACTATCATGCATAAAACTTTCACAAGCCATGGGTAATAACCATGAATTGAAACTGCAGTACATTAGTATGCTTCTTAAGTTTACTAGATCTAATTCTATGAATGCCTACCTATTTATCAGTGAATTTAGAAAGTATGTATGATGATTAAATTACAAAACTTATCGGAAGATGCAATAAAGCTCCACTTCATCTCATTTGCCTTCAAAAATAAAGCGAAGAAGTGGTTATATAACATGCCTACTGATTCGATCACTACTTGCGATGAATTTATGATAATATTTACTAAGAAGTACTATCCCACGCACAAGATGGCTAAAATAAGAAATGCCATCAATCTGTGCCATCAAGTGCAGGGAGAATCCTTCTGAAAATACTTGGAACCATTTAAACACTTACTAGCTCAGTGCTCCCACCATGCAATAGAAAAGTGACAGTTGTGTCCAATCATATACGAAGGACTCAATTACACTTCCAAAACTCTTTTGAGTTTATATGTTAGGGGGAGTTTAAGAGGAATACCGAGGATGAATATGGAAATGCTTAGAAGACCTATCATAGAAAAAAAAATGCAATGGGATAGTCTTGCTTAGAAGCCCAATGCATCAACTTCTGCAAATAAGTGCGGGATCCATAGCGTCGACAACTCTATGCTGCCGAAACTATAATTACGGCCCTTATGAGAAGAATCGTGGTGTTAGAAACTCCTATTGCTCCACAGGTGGGTCAAGTCAATAATTGTATGCTCCCACATACTTCAATTGCGAAACTCTGAATCACATTATAGAGGAGTGTCCACTCTTAACTAATCCTATGGGTCCAGTACTTGAGTATGCTAACGCCTTATATCCAAGACCCATGAACAATCCATATGCTCTTACATACAATCTAGGTTGGAGGAACCACTAAAATCTTTCATAGTGGGGTCAGGAGCAATATCAGGGAGTCTCCAACTCCAGCATGCTATCTCTAACTATTGGTCAGTTCTCGAGACCAAATGTGGATGTCTATCAATATCCAAACATCATGAATATGGGAGCAACAAGAATAGACCACGTGTACATAATCAATTCTATCCACAACAGGGGTCTAATAATGATCATGAAAAGTGATTGTTATTACTTGAGAAGTACGTCGAGAGTCTTCTCAAATCTTCGTCCAATCTTGACATGCACATGCAAAATCTTATTAAAGTGTCAACTAATTTTATTCAAAGAACAGGTCAATACCTACTCATAAACTCTTGGTCTATTAAAAACTTAAAGTAGCAGGTTGGACAAGTAACTAGTCAAATGAGTGAAAGTGGAAATGGTCTTTTCTAAGTCAACCCTTAACGAATCCTAATACCAATTTCTCTAACTCAAATCGGTCACATGTCAACCAAGTTAATGTCATTCACATACTTCGATCTGGCAAGTACGTTGATAACTATGTAGCGATGCCCCCTAATTCCACTCTTAGTGCACTGCATGCTACATTACCTGATTCCATGAATACATCATTACCTCATATTCTATCATCATCATCATCCCACGAATCACCCACTAGTATGGAAAAGGAGCCTGACACCTTAGAATCTGAACCTCCTATTGACCATATCCCTAAGCCTAAGGCTCCCTATCCAAATCATTTAAAAAAATTCTCTTCAGGTTGAGCACATTCTTGAATTATTTAAGCAAATAAAGATCAATATTTCTCCTCTCAATGCAATCCAGCAAGTACCTGCTTATGAAAAATTCTTAAAGGATTAATGCACAAATAAGAGAACTACAAATGTTCTAAAGAAAGTCATTTTAGTTGCTAACATCTCAGTATACTTTCTGATTCAGTACCTATAAAGTACAAACCTAGAAGTCCTATTGTTTTTTGCAATATAGAAAGTACAATGATTGAAAATGCCTTACTGGATCTAGGTGCAAGTATCAACTTGCTACCTTATTCAGTGTACCTGCATTCAGGACTGATCAAGTTGAGACCTACCAAGATTTTATTACAGCTAGCTGATAGGTCTTTGAAGAAGCCTATAGGAGAGATTGAGTATGTTTTGATTAAGGTTGGAAAATTTATTTTCCTGGTCGATTACATAGTTCTTGAGATTCGACTGTGGTGAATCTACAATGCTATATTCCAGTTATTCTGGGACAACTATCCTGGCCACTTCTAACGCTATTATTAATTGCCAAAGTGAGTAGATGAGACTTTCCGTTGGAAATATGATACTTGACTTGAATATATTCAATGTAGGGTGCCAACAAATGATCCAAGGATTATCCAGTGAGGAGGAATTGTTTCGATGAGATTGATAAATTAGTTAATGAGAGTTTATTCTCAGACACGCTCGATGAATCATCTAAGTATGTATTTTTCATACGATGGGAACTTCCACTAGAGAACGATGAGTTCAGTTGCGACCATCAAGTGTCCACCTGTGTTTAAGATGAAAACCCTTCTGAGTCATCTTAAGTACGCTTCCTTAATTGAACATAATACACTATCATTCATTATCTCAGCAGATTTGACTGAGGCTTAGGAGGAAGTATTTCTTTCAATGCTGAAAGCGTTAATAATTGTGATATAAATCGTACACTTCTAAGTACAAGAGATTGAATAAGTAGTATAAGAGTGGTAACCCAAAATTGTTCTCTTGATTATCGTTTTAATTATTGACACTAAAGAAAAATAAATTATGGAACTAAAAAGAAAAATTGAATTTTATTAACTAAACTAAAGATTGAAAATTTTAAACTACTCAAAATAAAATTGTTGGTCAGACAAATTAACTTCCCCTTAGAATAATTTACTAAATATGTTTATACTTGTTGATTAATATCATATTTTACATTTTTCTCCCATATTTTATCTATTTTTGTATATAAATAATTGCTACTCGGATATACTTAGTGTGTTTTTATAGGTAATAAAGGTTACACAAGTAAGAGAAGAAGAATATGCAAATTTGTCATTAATATGAGCATAAAAAGTCAATTTTGGTGAAGACAGAAACTCAAGTGCAGTAGTAGAAACTTCAAGATCATATTCGGCCAAGAAAAAGCTTAAACTAAAACATTTTGTGTAGGATAAAGTTGTAGATCTCAGAATTATTTTTGAAACAAGTTCAAGAACAGCTCAATCCGAGTTTATGGCTATTTTACTAAAACGTTATAGAGTGGAAAATTCGATCCAGTGGATTATGGGTCTGCTAAACTTAATTTCGGGTTTTGGACCTGAAAAGTAGTATTTTATGCCATCTAATCCTAACCATTAGTTTCTAATACCTATGGATTAGATTAAGATTATATATATTGAAATTAGTTTGTGTTGGATTAAAATTATATCTTTTATATTGAGTTTGAGTAGGAGTAAGATTATATTTGGATTATAAATACCTCATGAATCCTTGTAAATTGAGAAAAGCTTTTTAGATGTAATTTTAGATGTAGTTTTGATTAATAAATATTAGGGTTTTGCCGAAAGGGTGACGACCGTCATACCAAACTCCAGAGGTATTCTTTGCTGCTCATCAATTGTTTTTAGGTAATTTTCTTCTGGTTGTTTTCTAGTTTAGATTAATCTTGCTTTCTAAATTAGATTTTCTTACTTTTATGAATAAAAATATGATCTTGCTAATTAGAACTATGAGTAGCTAATTTAGTCTAATTCTAGGATGTAGACAAAACTAGGAATCCAACATGTATTTGCTCTCTAGTGTTTTCTTCCTAAATAAAATAATAAAGATATTATTTTTCTATGAAAAAATCAAAATATAACAACTCGTAGACTAATACTTTGATAGGTTATACTTAAGTTAAGTTTCTTGATAGCCTATACTTAGTTAGGGTTTGGGGTTATTGATCTTCATCTTTTTCATAGAGTTATCTAACGATTTAATTTGTTTTTAATGAAAAGTCATATCTTTGATGTGTTATGCTTGCACACATTTGATAACATATGTTTAGAACACTTTAAGTAAAGATTAAAACTAAAAGATCAAATTTTTATGATAGGAAGAAAATAACAGAAGTAATTCATATTTGTGAACTAGTGAAATCTATATCTTAGGCTAATTAGAATAACTTAATATCAATTTAGAATCCTTAGTTAACTCGTTAGAATGATATGATTAGAAAGATAACAAAACACCTTAGATCCCTTTGGGAATGACCTGTAAAGTGCTATAACCGACACTGTACGATTACAGTAAATTTATCACATCAGGTTTTCGGTGTCGTTGCTGGGGATCGACAGTATTTTCTTGCTTTTCTAACATTTTACGGGTTAATAGTGTGCGTTGAGTGTGCATGGACCTGAAAGTTCAGATACAGGAAGGAAAAAGATACGAGAAAAGTCTAGAAATTACACTGTAAAAACCAAAGAGCAAAAGTATCTAATTTTTCTTCTAAATAGCGGCAATTGCTGCCATTTAGCGGCACTTTTAGTGTGTCTCTCCCCCATTTTCTCTCTGATTCTGTATTTTGGTTCTTTGATTTTGCAAAAAAATAAAAAATATATATTTTATTTTTCTTTTCCATCTCTTTCCCTCTCCACCTTTTCAAAAAAAATAATTTAAAAAAATATTTCAAAATCAAATTGGTTATCATCATTGTCGTGATTAATATCATAATTATTATCAGTATCCATGGATAAAAAGTTCGCTAGGGGTAGGTCATAATCAAATTCACACCACATATAATAAACCTACGAGCGCTTCCTATACATAAAATTATAATTATGAATGGATAAATCATTCTAATTTTACATACAATCAAGAGCCGTATCAAGAGAGTCCTCTATCTAATCCTTTCTTTATAAACTATTCATCTTCATATTCTAAATTCAATCATGAAAAAGATATTCAATTGAACATGTTAAATAAAAGATTAAAAAAACTAGAAGGAAGATATGCATGCCATGAGAATTTACCGATAACTACTTCACATATGTCATCAAATATGTACACGGATCCATCATATCATGATCTCGAGATGCAATCATTCGAGAAACTAAGGAATATTACAATCGTGAGTTTGAGGAACGAAGACGTAGAATAGATGAAGGTATGAAATCTTTGATAAAATCATCCTCTCAAACTGCATCTTATATGGAAGATTTTCTCAAAATGATTTCTCATACTAAACTTTTTGAAGATCAACCATCTAATTGTTTGAACATATCTAACTCTAATGAACAACCACTTCAGTCATCGTAGATATGATTCAAAATGAGTCAAATAAGTTTGTGTGTGATTAGTCCATACATCGACATTACAATCAAGTTACTTTGGACAATTATGAAAATAATTATGAAGAAACTTGTGATAAAGAAAAAATTTTGCTTGGTGATTTATCTCATGATGAATTTGCTAGTGACATATTATCTTTTGATTCTTTTGATGAAAATTATGAAAAAATTTGTGAAAAAAATTTTAATTCCTTCACAATGATTTGACTAATGATAAGTCCACTAGAATGATATTTTCTTTTGAGGATTTTGATGACATGATTAAAGAAAATTTACATGGCGAGCCCAGAACATTAGAAGAAAGATGGAAGGAACTGTGATAGGAAAATGTTACGGTTCCTAATGATTTGAAAGATCAATCTAAAATTGAGCTCATAATTCAGCCACATCAAAGTGAGTATAATATTTTACATATTGATAAGACTAAAATACTTACTGCTATGAAAAATGCTGGTAGGTTAAATATGGATGATAAAGGTACGATTTCCAATGGGTCAAATATAGATGATAAAGAAATAATTTCCAACTTCAAAATTTTACTATTGAATAAAAGAAAGAAGGGTAGGAATAAATTGAGAAAAATAAAAAACAAGATGGAGAGATTAAATGCAAAATTGACAAAAAGGCTAAGTTTATCCATATCAAAACATAAAAGGACACACTATGAGAATGGAAAGTGATCAAGAGGTCGTAACCGGTTTGAATTTCTAGTAAGTGTATAATATTTATATAATAGTTTTCTTATTTATTTTACCACCCTTGGTTTGTGTGTGAGGGCATACACGAGTTTAGGTGTGAGGGAGTGGGTTAGGAGATTTGTCTTCATGTTTTTATAGGATTTTTAGTTTTTTCTAGAATTTTTATTTTATTTTTAGATTTTTGTTTTGGTTTCTATATTTTACACTTTGGGTAGTTTTTAGGGTAATTAAAAAAATTTAAAAAAAAATTAAAAAAATATGAAAAAAATATAAAAATATTCAAAAATATTTTCTTCAATAAATCAACCTAATTACAAATAAAAAATTAATTTAGATTTGATGTTTGATAGGAGAGTATATTAGATGATACACTAAGAATTTTATGAAAAAAATTAAAAACTGAAAAATAAATACCACTAACAGTAATTTTGAGGTAAATATACATCTATTTTTACTTTACAATAGTTTATTAGGTTAAGCACAAAGATGATAACGATGAGTAGTCTTCTCTCTCTAAATAAGAAAAGAAAGAAAGAAAAAAAAGAGGTGAACCTGGTATTAAGGCAATAGTCTCAGAAATAAAAAAAATAATAAAAAGGGGTGAGTCTGGTATTAAGGCAATAGGCTCAGAGAAAAAAGGAGTATGATCTGAGTAATCGGGTACTTTGCGTCTAAGCAAGCGTGAATATTTGTATGAAAGGTAAAATATTCTTAAAAAAAGAGAAAAAAATTATTATGAGAGAGGAGATAAATCATGAGTTAGAGTTGGAGTCTAAGGCCAAAGTAGACTATCACATTTACACGTAGATGTGTATAGAAGCCAATGAATTATTTATTAGTGGGTATTGAAAGATAGTATTTAAGTTTTTTATTAAAATAATAAGTGTGTTTGATATGAAGTTTGACTTGAAAATTTATAATCTAAATACGTCCTTGAGTTTGTATATTAGTGAGATAATTGAAGAAAATATCATCAAAAAAAGATTTTTTTTCTTTTGTATAAATTTTTTATTTTTCTTGATTTTTGGTTATCCTTATTTTTCATTTCTTTATTCCTTAATCTATTTTCTTCACAAATTTTGTGGGTATATTCACTGCAAATTCTTACGAGACACAACTCGTCCACTAGAGTAACCTAAGGGTTTAAACGCTTATTGTACGTACTAAGTGCAATCGTGATTCCTGCATAAGTGAGTTAGAATTTTTTACTTTTTTAGATTTAGGTTTTGCTCGAGAACTAGCAAAAGATAAGTGTGGGGTGTGATTAATATCATATTTTGCATTTTCGGCTCATATTTTATCTATTTTTACATATAAATAATTACTACTCGGATATATTTAGTATGTTTTTATATGTAATAAAGGTTTTGCAAGTAAGAGAAGAAGAAGAAGATATAAATTTGTCAAGAATATGAGCATAGAAAGTCAATTTTGGTGAAGACAGAAACTTAAGTGCAGCAGTAGCAACTTCAAAAGCATATTCAGCCAAGATAAAACTTAAACTAAATTTTATTTATAGAATAAAGTTGTAGATCTCATGATTATCTTTGAAATGAGCCCAAGAACAGCTCAATCCGAGTTCGAATGCAAAAATTATGGTCATTTTACTAAAGCGCTGTAGAGTGGAAAATCCGATCAGCGGGCTACGGGTCTGCTGAACTTAATTTTGGGTTTCGGATCCGAAAATTAGTATTTTATACCATTTAATCTCAACCATTAGTTTCTAATACCTATGGATTGGATTAAAATTATATATCTTGAGATTAGTTTATATTAGATTAGAATTATATCTTTTGAATTGAGTTTAAATAGAAGTATATTGTGTTTGGGTTATAAAAAAACCCATGAATCCTTATAAATTGAGGAGAGATTTTTGGATGTAATTTTAGATGTATTTTTGATTAATAAATATTAGATTTTTGTCGAAGGAGTGACGGCCGCCATACCAAACTTCAGAGGTATTCTTTGCTGTTCATCAATTATTTTTAGGTAATTTTCTTCTTATTGTTTTCTAGTTTAGATTAATCTTTCTTTCTAAATTATATTTTCTTCCTTTCATGAGCAAAAATATGATCTTTCTAATTAAAACTATGAGTAGCTAATTTAGTCTACCTCTAGGATGTAGATGAAACTAGGAATCCATATGTAGTTGCTCTCTAGTGTTTTCTTCCTAAATAAAATAATAAAGAAAAAATTAAAATATAACAACTCGTAGGCTAATACTTTGATAGGTTATACTTGAGTTAAGTTTATTGATAGCCTATACTTAGTTAGGGTTTGGGGTTATTGATTTTCATCTTTTTCATAGAGTTATCTAACGATTTAGTTTATTTTTAATGAAAAGTCTTTGATGCGTTATACTTGCACACCACTTGATAACACATACTTAGAGCACTTTAAGTAAGAATTAAAACTAAAAGATTAAATTTTTATGATAGGAAGAGGATAATAGAAGTAATTCATGGTTGTGAACTAGTGAAATCTATATCCTAGGCTAATTAGAATAACTTAATATCAATTTAGAACGCTGAGTTAGCTCGTTAGAATAATAAGATTAGAAAGATAGTAAAACACCTTAGATCTCTGTGGGAACGACCTATAAAGTGCTACAACTGACACTGTATATTTGCAGTAAATTTATCACATTACTTGTTTATTTCAATTGTATAGATCACATAGTCTTCTTACAACGAAAAATATATTGTTAAAGCATAAATCAAACAAAGTTGCAAACATGGTATTTTGAATAATTCCCTTAATTAAACCTATATGAATTTTGAGTTTATCTAAGCATGAAATATGAATTACAAAAATAAATATTCAAAGTCTAAGTATACAGCATGTCCAAAAAGTCTACAATATATCAAAAACTAAATAACGAATATATTATTAAACAATAAATCATCAAACACTCAAAATCATATCTAAAACCTAACAAGATAATAGGAAATCAAAAATATCAACTTTACGTAAATTAATTAAATATAATAAGCAAATAAATCATATACCAGTAAATTTTCTAGGATTCGCTATCTTATCTGAATCAACATAAGAATTTAGCCACTTAACTCATCATAGCCATGGATAAAGGAAAATAAATTCTTTCATTGATTTCTACGAAAAAAAATACAAAAACTAAAATCTCTAATATCTCATATATCTCTTAAAATTCATAAAATTCATACATAATTTTGAATTACATTGTATATTTATAGCCTCACAAAACTCTAATAAGAATTTTATTTACAAGAAAACTCTCGTTTTCTCTCAAAAAAGCTAAAAATTAACTCTGCGGCCATGGCTTTCCAAAAGCGCTTCGACAGCCACTCTCGAATTGCATGTGAGTTGCTGGATGTCGACAGCCAACAGGTAGCTGTTAACAACCAGACCTGTAAATTTACAGTTCTGCACTTATATTATGGATACACTTTGATTTTTGATTTTCTTGTATATAGAACCCTGCAAAAGCACTATAAAACACTAGAAAAGCATCAAAGTGGAGAATTTGATTAATAAAAATAATTTTTCATTAATTTCTTATATTAATCACCAAATTGGATTACGAATACATAAAATAAACTAAAATAACTACACTTTTTCCTCATAATCACACCCCTAACTTGAGTCTTGCTAGTCTCTTAGCACAATTATCAAATTAAGAAAAGAAAATAAATTCTAAACTGAAAAGAAAATAAATCTTAACTCACTTTTATAGGAATCATAATTGCACTTAGCACGTGCAATAAGGCATTAAACCCTTAGGTTACCTTAGTGATGTCTCATAAGGATTTCTAGTGCTGTTACCTACAAACATCAAGAAAGGTTAGGTTTAAGAAATAAATAAAATAAAAAATACGGATAAATGTAAAATAAAGAAAAAGAAAAATGTTATATCCTATTATTATCTATCTAATATTTTTGCTTTTCATTTCTTTTCCATATCAAACTCAATAAGAGATATGCACATAGATATTTATAAAGATATTAACTTTAATAAATAACTTATAATCTAATATCTCTATGCATCTATCATGATCATTAAAAATGTATCGTAGATATAATTTTACTTTCAATTATCCTCTCATATGCACTTTTATGATTGTGTATATATAAGTCTTATCAAATTTCAAACTCCAATCAAATCTGTGGGAGTTTCTAGATAGGCACAGCATATTTCCTAGTGAGCCCACTTAAAAGATCCATTTATTTACCCCTTTGCCATTATTTTTTTTGGTAAAAAATGCCCTTCTTTCATCTCCTCCTTCATCCCCTTGCGCTCCTTTTATTTTCTGCGCGAAAGCAAAGCAAAGGCAGAAATTAGAGGGAAAATTTTCAGTTCAGAATCTAAGCCCTATTTCTCTTTAACATTAATAGTAAAAATTACGAAAATTAAAGTCTATATTTAGGTTAAACCGGTTCTTTCATTGTGAAACTCTAGAAAATAGAATCTCTGGCCTCCTGATCCAGGCTGCCAACCCGGATCAGTTTGGTTGATCCGGAGCTGATAGCCTGGATAAACCAACACTATTCAGGCTGGCTAGCCCGGATCAGGGTTCCAGAGTTCTGGAACCCTGATCCGGGCTAGCCAGCCCGGACGAAGCCTCCCCATCCGGGCTAGCAGCCTCGAACAGGGAGCATACGTCCGGGCTGGTTAGCCCGGATAATTGGGAACATTGAACGCTTCCAGGGAGTGACGAATTGGTTACCCTACCATTATTTGCACCTAGATCAGTTTCAAGATTCATGCACACCTTTTTGACTTGTGTCAAATGTACTTAGCGCACCATGTGCACGGATCTTGAAGCCAATCCAATGGCAAATAAGATTGGAGTAATCAAGTAAGTGTTTCTTTTTAGGGAAATTGCTTTCATGACTAAGCTAATGAGAAAAAAAAGCCAAAGAGAAAAAAATTTGAAAAGTAATGACTAAAAATTTGGGACACCATTGATTTCTACAGGAAATTGCTTTCATCTCACAAGAACAAGCCAAAGAGAAAAAAAATGGAACACCTAAAAATTTAATACAGATAGCTTCACAAAATAAAGTAATGACTAAGTTATGTTTCTTCAAAAGTTTAAAGGCATCTAATTGATGCAGTATAGAAGATGATTTGAGATTTGTGATAGTAATCTGGGGAAAATTTAGGAATAAAATAAAATGATACAAAAAGATACGGGTCTTAGATCACCTAGGTGCCTCACCCACTCTCAATAAATCCACATGAAGTGATTTTGAGATTGATTCGGGAAGCCCTGATACGGTGTGTACAACCACGAATATGGAAGATAAATAATATACCCTAGCAAATATAATTATTTGTCCATGTTGTATACCCCCAATTTGGTATCAAAACACACAATATCAACAAATCATTCATTGTTTCAAACACGAAGAACAACGGTAACAAAAATTCTATGTATCAACAAATCATTCTTAGTTTCAAAGATTTAATTAAAGAGTGATATTCAAGACTACAACTTGATATATATAATATGTTCCTTGACTACAACTTCATTTAAAGGAAATAACAAATTAAAAGGAATCTATGTTCCATGCTAATAACTTCATTTTGAGTTTGAGACTCAATTAAAAAAAACAACAAATTCTAGATTTTTCGAGACTTCTGAGCGGGTTGGTTTCTTGTGGGTTGACGGCGTCTTGAAGAGCTACGACCTTCGGTAGGATATTGCGCAACGGGTTGTAATACTGCGTCAATATCAGTTTGTCTTGAAGAGCGGGTTGCTTCCTTGTAAAATATACACACATATATACACAAATATAAAATTTAATATAATTAAACAGATTATTCTAATATACATTAATATAATTATACTTAAACAATCATATATTAAAAGCTATAAAACCCCGAATTGTTAGGAAAAGACAATTGTTAGCTTCAATTAGCCACATTTTGTACATTAAATTAAGTTGTGTGGAGCTTCGTTTTTCTACAATTTGTGGAATACAATATTGTAATTCGTATTTCACACAAATTTGTAACTTTTTGTTATCATTGTTGATTATAAAGTGAAGCTTTTCAAATTGCAATACATTGAACATCAATATGTAATTCAATTTAGTATATTGGCCCAAAATTTGAAGCAAGATCACCAAGATGATAACCAATTCCAACACACAAAATAATACACATGACACCAAAATAATCTCCTAAATAATCCCCACTAAACCTAAGATCACTGTTCAAAATAACAGAGATCATTGTTCAATTTTTAGGCTAACATAGAAGATATCTAAAACAATCTAAAATCATAATCCAACAAAAAAAGAATAAAAGAAAAAGAAAACCAACCCACCAAAAAAAAAAAAAACAACAACAACAACTCAATCTCAGTCTAAAATCATAATCCATAAAAAATCATAAAATTTTATTAGTGATTAAATTTAAATAGTAAATACCTTACTCCTTAAAGCTCCTGCACTCCAGAAGTTGAGAGTCCTGGAGTAGATGCCCAAGCGTCAGAGAAGAGACAATGCCCGATAGAGAGCCGGAGCGAGAGGAGAGACGATGCCAGACGAGTCGTCGATAGAAAGAGGAGTCGGCAAAAATCCGAGAGAGAAGAGGAGAAGAGTTGATTCCCGAGCGAGCTGCCAGAGTCCGTGCGAGAGGAGAGACTATTGGCGAGAGCGCGAGCGTCGGCGAGAGAGGGGAGAGAGACAGCGAGAGAGAGAGAGGTAGCTTCGTGATTGGCGAATCGGCGAGAGAGACGAGCAAGAACGAATTGGAAAATTTTGATCACAGTTTGGAAACGGTGGGAGAGAAAGAGAGGGAGATGGTAAGGGTAATTTGGGTATATAGGTATGCTCACTAGGAAAAAACAAGGTTTTTAAAAAGAAATGATGTGCGCACTAGGAAAAGTGGGCTCACTAGGAAAAAACCTGTGCCCATCTAGAAATTCCCAAATCTATAGAACCCTTTTTTCATATATATATATATATATATATATATATATATAATATTATTTTTTAATAAACACTTACCTTTCATGTGAATACTTATACTTCTTAAGGCACAAATGCCTAACTACTTAGCTCATGTTTATAATAAAGTCCATATGTATCGTTCGTGCAAATATGCACGCCTACCAAGCGCACGAGCGCAACTACTTAACACTTAGTTTCTCTTATTATTATTATTATTATATTTCAAAAAATATTGCCTTAATACCAAGCTCACTCCCTTTTTTTTTCTTTTTTATACTTTTTAATATATATTTATATAATATAGGTCTTCCATTTAAGTTTTCTCTTTGTTAATCTTATGAATATACCATACAGAATACTTCTAATCTTAGCTTTTACTTCAAAAAGTAGAGATTGTTTTAATTTTTATATGTTTTATATGTTAATTAGTATGTTGTAACACAAATGATACAATGAAGTAAAGTGTATCAATCCCCTCCCAACTTAAACTATGCAGTGTCCTCAATGTATCAAGAATATAACTATGCATCTAATACACTAAAAAATAATGTAAAAGGTTAAGAATAGAAAACACTTGGTTTTATTGGTTCTAAAAAAAAAATCACTTCCTTAAATAGTCAATATCAACGATACTTCTAATGATTTCCTTTTTGTCCTTTGCATCTCTGATACTGGCGGAACCCTATGGTTCCCTAACTCATCCGTCCATCTTCATTGGGAGAAGTGGTTGCATCCTCACTAGCCATTTGTTTGTATATATTAGTAAGGAGCTGATATTGACGTTGTTGACGATGCTCAGTTTGGGTTTGCCATGTCTCAGTAACTTCCAGCCTTCCATTGAATGTCCTAGTCCTTTGTGTTACGACTTATTTAATGTTTGGAGTGTGATCTCTGCTAGTTGGGCCGCCTCAGCTGTTGTACCTCCTTGTTCTTGTGGTTGCTCTCCGTGTCCAGCCAACAGGGCAACACCTTCTGGTTGCTCTTGTTGTGCTTGCTACTCCTGCTGAAAGTACCGAGCATCCATCCTCCTTTAAATAGTTGTATCCGATAATGGTTGCACTGGATGGGAGAACAAGCCAGTTGATGACAAATCAACCTCATTGCTGATATAGATTTTCGTTATCAAAGATGGCAGAACTAGTACTAGTTTTACCACTCTTGGGTGTAGGATGCACTCATGGGCTAGACCCATACATTGAATTATCACGGAGTGCATGATGGAGGCAATATCGAACGGGCACCTTCCAAAATAATGTTCAATAACACTACGTCCCTCAAATATAGTTATGTTATTGTAGGGGACGTTATGATATTATATTTAATAAATAAACCCACCAAAACGTACTCATGTCTCAAGTAGCCCACTTTCAAGAAAGTTTCATTAAAAGCACGATCACTAATGTTTGTACAGAGGTCCTTGAGTGCTCGGGAGCTGCTTTGTATTTCATTGACTCTATTGTTGAAAACCTGTTCTTCTTTAGGCACATTGGGGATAGGAATATCCCGTAAATTTTCTATCTTGTAAATGGTATTCCCTTACACCCGCACTATAGAGTACGCTCGTTGGTCCCCCATTACTGGTTGCAGATGGCATAGAACTCTTTCACTACCTCATTTCAAGATGGTATGTTATAATGTGTATGTTTCTAATCCAACAACTTACATATGTGCTCTGAAGGCGAGATTTTCATGTTTATGAGCATAATCAACTGCTTGTTTTGGCTAGAGTTTAAAACTCTCGTACTTCTCTAAGAATTTCTTGTTTACCTTGGTAGCTTTGTATATCCTTGGAGAAGATGCACTTGAAGATTCTACTTGTGCTCTCTTCTATACAGTTTGCTTTCTTAGTCCCATCCTAAAAAATAATCACAAAATATATTTCTTAACAAAATATAACTTATTTCTCAAAATTATTCATAATTATTATTTCACATATAGTTTTATGTTTTTTTCTTTCCATCATTATTTTATTTTATGTTTGCTCTCTCTCTCTTTTATAATTCCCAATTCCTCCCAAACATATCAAACATTATTCCAATTTCACTTTTAATACATGAATTTGATATATGTTAATCATTCAAGCAACCCATTAATTGTTATGCTCAAAAATTGAGATTTTTATTTGATTTTACCTTTTAATTAGCATATATTTTTAATCACTTACAAAAATTCATCAAAAATCCATAAAAATTAGGTAAACCACTACAAATCTACTAAGAAGTTTGAATCTATCTTCAATCTACTCTAATTCATTCATATAAATTGTAGATCTAGTTTTTTGAAATAAAAATCAACTTTATATGAAGAACAACCCATGAAAAAGTTGGAGATTAGAAAATTTATTTGGTTAGAGATCACTGAAGATTTGAAAGAATTTCCTTGAGATTTGGTTTTAGCTTTCGGAAGGGGACAATTTTTTCTTGGGTGCTGCGGAAAGAGGCCAAGGTTTGGTTGTGGAGAAAAAGAAACTCAACTATTTATAATTGGGGTCTGACTTCGACGGCTGTTTACAGCCGTTTTAATAGCGGTTTCGACAGTCACTGTCGGGCTGGACAATTTTTACCCTATAATACCCGGTTGTCTATAGTCGCTTCGATGGTGGCTTCGATAGCCATTTTTGGTGAAAACTGCGTCAAGCCAAAAAATTTTCAAGTGTTATTTCCTAAAATATGCTATTTCTAAAAGCTAATTTTTAGTTCCTAATAACTATATTATGGTTAGCAAATATTTTTATAGAAGAAAAACATAAAATGATTTGAAATTTTTGAAAACTTTTGAAAAGTTTGAAAACTTTTTGAAAATAAAATTGTTGAAAACAAAAATTTTAAAACAAAATTGTTGAAAACATCGTGAGTATAAAAACTAAGGTTAGTTTCATAAGCAATCCCCCAAGTTAAAGTGCACATTATCATCAATGAATTGATATTTCTATTAAATCTATTGAGAACAAGTAATAATTAAGAAATAGTGCTTAGATATTATCCCGTTTCGCCACTCATGGTGCATCATCTACAAAACAAAATTGTTAGTACATAATATATAATAATATACAATGTTTCTTCTTTAAGCTTGTATCACGAAGATGTTGGAGGATATACTAAATCATGAGACTTCTACGTGTGCTTTCGAAGTTCCAATTATTGTTTTAAACATTTTTTTGTTCACTTTTAATATATGACCAATTTTAGGGTTTTGAATATCAATTGCGCCGTGAGGATAAACAACTTTGATGATAAATAGTCCAGTCCACCGTGAATGCAATTTCTTTGGAAATAGATGAAGACACAGATCATAGATAAGCACTATGTCGGATGGATGAAAAATACAGCGTGCGATATGGTGATTGTGCCATATTTTCATCTTTTCTTCTGAAATGTGTGAATTGCCATAAGCATCACATCTTAACACTTCTAATTTATTTATTTGTAATTTTCGTTATGGGCCAACTAAATTGATATTTAATTGATTGCCCAATATGCTTTGTACTCAATCTCTACAGGCAAATGACAAACTTTTGTATAAACTATTATGTATGGAGATATGTCTAAGGGTTTTTTAAATGCCGTATGTTAAGCCCATAAAGCATCGATTAGTCTAAACGACTAATCTTTGCATGACGAATTAACCGTTTTCTTTAAAATTTGCTTGATTTTCCTGTTGGCCAATTCAACTTGTCCATTTAACTGTGGGTCATAAGGTGTAAAAATTTTGTGTGTAATGTGATATTTCTTAATCAAATTTTCAAGTACTTTGTTGCAGAAATGAGAATTCCTATCACTTATTACAGCTTTAGGAACTCCAAATCTAAATAATATATGTTCCTTTAGAAATTGGATAATAGTTTGTTGATCATTATTTCTATATACCGCAGCTTCCACTCATTTAGAGATGTAATCAACCACTACAAGGATATAAATATATTCGTTAGAAGTAGGAAAGGGCTCCATGAAGTCAATGCCCCAAAAATCAAGTATCTCAATTATAAGAATGGGTATTAGAGGCATATCATTCTTGCAGATTAACGTTCCTAGTTTCTGACATGACTCATGACGTTTACAATATTCATATATGTCTCTAAATATAGTGTGGCAATGGAATCTGAATTGGAGTATTTTAGTTACCATCTTTTTAGACAAAAAATAGCCCCCACAAGATTCTGTATAATAGAAGCAATTATGTTCTGAATCTCATCATCGGACACATAGCATCTAATGATTTGATCTGAACAATATTTGAAAAGATCAGGGTCATCATAAAAGAAACAACATACTTTGTATAGGAATCATCATTATCTTGTGCACTCTAGTGGTGTGGCATTTCACCTGCAACAAGAAAGTTAATAATATCAGCATACCAGGGAGTTATTCTGATTGAAAATAACTACTCATCAGGGAACGAGTCCCTAATCGGTAGCTTGTCGTTATCAAAGGTCAAATGAGAGAGGTGGTCGATAACCATATTCTCTACTCCTTTTTTATGTTTAATTCCACGATCAAATTCTTGGAGCAGTAGTATCTATTGCATTAGTCGTGGCTTTACATCATTCTTTGACAAAAGATATTTGAGCAATGAATCTATAAAATAACCACATGTGAGCCCAAAATATATGAGTGTAGTTTACCAAGAGCAAAGATTACAGTTTGAAACTCTTTCTCTGTTGTCGTATAATTTGTCTGTGCATCATTAATAGTTTTGCAAGCATAGTAGGCCACATAGGGCTTCTTGTCTCTTTGTTGGCCCAGTACTGCTCCAATTACATAATCACTTGCATCACACATGATTTTGAATGGAAGTGACCAATTCGGAGGTTACATTATTGGTGTTATGATGAGAATCTCCTTTAGTGTATCAAAACTTATTTGGCATGCCTGCATCCATTCGAACTGTACATCTTGTGTAAGAAGGTGAGAAAGAGGTTTAAGAATAGGACTAAAATCCTTTATAAACCTTCTATAAATGTCTGTATGTCCTAAAAATGAACGTATATCTTTTATGGTTTTGGGTATTGGTATTTAGAAAATAGACTCAATCTTAAATTTATCTACTTCCATTCCTGTTGATGATACTATATGGCCTAATACAATACCTTTTGTAACCATAAAATGATATTTCTCCCAATTCAGTAGCAAATTCTTCTGTAGACATCTTTCAAGCATAGCTCCTAGTTTAGATAAACTCGATTCGAAATTATTTACAAATACAGAGAAATTATCCATGAACACCTCTATTTAGTCTTCAATCATGTCGCTGAAGATATTTATTATGCAACTTTGAAATGTTGTGGGCGCATTGTATAATCCAAATGACATTCTTCTAAATGCTAATGTGCCAAAGGAGTAAGTAAAAGTTGTCTTTTTCTAATTCTCGAAAGCAATTTTTATTTAATAATAGCCAGAATAACTATCGATAGAACAATAAAATTCATGTCCAACAACTATTTCAAGTACTTGATCAAGAAATGGTAATGGAAAGTGATATTTTCGTATTACTTGATTCAATTTTCTATAATCAATGCACATATGCCAACTCATAGTTGTACGAGAGGATATCATTTGTCTATCCTCGTTTTTAATAACTGTTACCCTACTTTTCTTCCGAACAACTTGGATTTGACTTACCCACTTACTATCAATAATTGGATAGATGATGCCAGGATCAAGAAATTTCAACACTTTGGTTTTAACCACTTTCTTCATATTCGGATTAAGCGTTCGTTGCATTTGCCTTATTGGATTGAATCCATCTTCCAAAGTGATGTTATGTGTACAAATAAGGGGGTCCATACTTTTGATATCTGTCATTTTCCATCCAAGAGCTCCGTTATATTTTTGTAATGTCGATAGTAGTCGCTCTTTTTTATTCTTATAAAGATGCATAGATATAAGTTTCCTCGTGTCCCAAAAATGCATACTTGAGATCATAGGGTAGCGGGTTTAGCTTAAGTATCGGTGCTTGGATTTCATATGGTATTAATTTTTTTGTAGTTTGAGGTAACTCTTCATATACTTCCATTTTCGGAATCCATCCTGTGATATTTGAACATTGAGCATCAGTTAAGTGTTTTACAATGTTAATGGTGCATTCGGATTTGAGCCAATCAAGAAAACCATTATCCATTATGAATGCAAGCTCTAAAGGTCAGAGATGCACATTGATATAATGTCTCCTTCTTCACGGATTTTATCAGTGTAATTAATATCCTGCAATTCATTATTGTCGATATTGGGTTGTTTGCAGACATTAAAAACATTGAGCTCAACGGTTATATCACTAAATGATAGCATCACCACACCATTCCTACAATTAATAACCGTATTAGTTGTGGCTAAAAATAGTCCGAGGATAACAAGAATGTGAAGACGTGAATATATTTACAGGTACAGTATCGATGACTATAAAATCGACTAGAAAATAGAAAATTTTCAATCAACAATAAAACATTTTCCACAATGCATTTAGAATACCTTTCTGACCTATCAACCAATTATAGTGTGACAGATGTTGGTTTAACTGCTCCTAAACCTAGTTGCATGTAAACCAAATATGGTAAAAGGTTTACACTAGCTCTCAAATGTAGTAAATCTTTTTCAATGTTGTGATAACCTATCATATATGAAATTGTTGGACATCAAAAATCCTTATATTTAAGAGGCATTTTAGAATGGAATAATGCACTTGTCTACTTTGTGAGAAATGCTTTGTTTTGTATGTTGTGACGTATTTTGATTATACACAAGTCATTCAAGAATTTTGCATATGAGAGGATGTTTGATTGCTTCCATCAAAGAGATATTGATTTGTACCTATTTAAAATTTTATAAATATCAACATAAGATGCACTAATATTTTTAGTTTTTAATCATTGGAGAAAAGGTATAGGTGGTTTGTAAGTTGCAAGAGTGGGTTCTTTAGGATTGTCGTCCTTAAATTGCTGTACTGAATTATCGCCTTGTTTGTCCTCAATATTGATGTAAAATATCTACTGCAAGTGCACAGTGTTAGCTGTAACTCTAATAGGTCGTTCCCACAGAGAACTAGAGTATTTTGCCATCTTTCTTATCCTATTATTCTAACAAGTTAATTATGAGTATAGATTGATGATAATTTACAATTTTAATTAGCCTAGGATATGGAATCTACTCGTTCACAACCAAATATTATCTATTTGTCTTCCTTATTTAATAAAAATCTGATCTTTTACTTTAATTCCTACTTAAATTTTCCTAAGTATGGACTATCAACTAGTGTGCTAGTAGAGTCCATCAAAAAAATTACTTTTTATAGAGATAAACTAAATCGTTAGATAAATTCAACAAAACGAATAAAAACCAACAACTCCAAACCCTAACTAAGCATAGGCTATCAAAATATTTAAATTAAGCATAACCTATCAAAATTCCAATCTACGAGTTCTTGTATTTTTATTGTTCCATGGAAATATCCTATCATTTTTATTTTTATTTTAGAAAGAATATAGATAGATTAATATGAGGTTAATCCCTAGTTTCATCTACATCCTAGGACTAAGCTAATTAGCTACTCATACTCCTAATTGGCAAGATCTTAGTTTTATTTAGGAAAGCGATTAAAAATCCTATTTTTCCTAGAAAGCATTTAAAAATCTATATTAGAAAGTAAGATTAATCTAAACTAGAAAGCAATTAGAAGAAGATTACCTAAGAAATAATAATGAGCAGAAAAGGTTACCTCTAGAGTCGGTATGGCAGCCGTCACCCCTTCAGCGAATCCTAATTTTATTTATAATTTTCGAGTACAAAATTGCATGATCCAAACCCTAGTTACAAGTGTACGACCAATATATAGGGTTCGGAGAACCAAACTCTAATTTGAGTACAAGTGAGAAACTAAAATTACACCGAAAACCCCACAGAAAATTCACCTAAATTGGGCCCCATGGAGCCGCCAAATAGCAGCAAAAGAGTGCAATCATGACACCAATTTTCTTCTGCATTAGTCTTTAGTCCTTTGCCTTTAATCGGAATGACTGTATTGAACTTTAACTCTCTGCAGTATCATGGTCTTGTAGTTTTGCTCACTTTTAACTCCTCTCTGGGCTTGGTTTCCTAATCCGGCTCTAAGTTTATGTCATCTCCTTTTATGAATAGGTTTACCTAAAAACACACAAAAAATACCCGAGTAGCATTATTTAAATACAAAATTAAATAATATGAAGCTATAAATATACAATATATGACACTCATCACACCCCACACCTATTTTTTGCTAGTTCTCTAGCAAAACGTAGATCTAAAAAGAAAAAGAAAAATCCTAACTCATTTTAGCAGGAATCGCGACTGCACTTAGTACATACAACAAGCCTTTAAACCCCCTAGGTTACCCTAGTAGACGAGTGATGTCTCGTGAGGGTTTGCAGTGAATATATCCCCAAAATTCGTGAAGAAAATAGATAAAGGAATAAAGAAAAGAAAAATAAGGATAACTAAAAATCAAGAAAAATAAAAAAATTTATACAAAAAAAAGAAAAATCTTTTTTTTGGTGATATTTTCTTCAATTAATCTCACTAATATACAAACTCAAGAACGCATTTAATTATCAATTTTCAAGTCAAGCGTCAAATCAAATACACTTTATCATTTTAATCAAAAATTTAAATCCTATCTTTTAATACCTACTAATAAATAATTCATTGGCTCCTGTACATCTACGTGCACGTATGATAGTCTACTTCAGCATTAGACTTGAACTCTTGCTCATGATTCATCTCCTCTCTCATAACAAAAATTTTTTCTCTTTTTTTTGCGAATATTTCACCTTTCATGCAAATATTCATACTTATTTAGGCGCAAAGTACTCAATTGCTTGGATCATACTCTCTTTTCTTTCATTTCTGAGACTATTGCTTTAAACACCAGGCTCCCCCTTTTCTCTCTTTTTTAGGATTATTGCCTTAAATACCAGGCTCATCCATTTTTTCCTCTTTTTTTCTTATTTAGAGAGAGAAGACTACTCAATTATTATCATTTTTGTCCTTAACCTAATAAACTATTGTGAAGTAAAAAAATAGATGTATATTTATCTCAAAATTACTATTAGCGGTATTTATTTTTTAAATTTTAATCTTTTTCATAAAATTCGTAGTATATCATTCAATCTACTCTCCTATTAAATTTCAAATCTAAATTTATTTTTTTATTTGTAATTAGATTGATTTATTGAAGAAAATATATAATAGTTTTTTTTTCAGTTTTTTTAGTTAGTTACCCTAGAAACTACCCAAGTATAAAATAAAGAAACCAAAAAAAAAAAATCTAAAAATAAAATAAAAATCCTAGAATAAAAACTAAACATCCTAGTAAAACACAAAAAAATAAAATAAAATCTCCTAATCCACTTCTCCACACCTAAACTTGTGTATGCATTCATACACAAATCATTGGTGTCGTCCTCTTTACCTCCTACTCGATTCTCCGGGTGCACGAAGTGCACGTGCAGTAGAAGTCCCTCCACGGTCAACTAGTTTCAATCAATGCCAAATTTTTTCCAGACTATGCCAGACAATATTGATTTGCTCAGTGGGATCTGCTGACAAGTTTTGGTCAAAGAAGGTATCGTCCTCCTCTTGTGTTAACTCAGTGGCATATATGTCTTCAACAACCGTATTTCTAGTCTAATCCTTTAGAACAGCAGCGTAATATGTCACTGATATGTACTCTATGGCTATGGATACACGTGAGGGTGCATATGCATCAAACTCTGTACCAAACATAAATCTATGACACAATTGTGTAATCAGACATGGCATAGGCGAACTAGTCCTCATCTGCATCTTAACATCTATAATGGTGTCGACTAATTATGTGCACATACAAAAATGAGTGTCCTGACACATGATGCAATCAATAATGTGTAATGTGGGCGTGTAAAAAGATGACATTTGTGTAATCTCCATTACATTAGTGTTGATTCAGCGGCAAGTCACGTGTACATTGCGATAGAATGTCTTGCTGCTGATCCCTCTATCACGTGTCACTATGCAATTAGGACCCAACAGTTTAAGATATTCCTCAATCGCATCTGCGATTTGATTCCCACAATGAAGGAGGATACCAGTGGATGCAGAGATGGCCGCTGCATGCATTTCGTGGATTTCTCCATGCCAGTGGAATTTAAAAATTTAATGGTTTTACGATTCTCCGAAATATCGAATTTGCAAAACTTGCATAAAACTTCTCTACTAACTCTAAAATGTAGAATGAATTAGGCATGTATACTAAGTAATTTCATCCCAAAGTTTCTATGGTGGATAAAAATATACCGAAAATGCAGCAAAAATCTCACCAAAGTATTTTTCACAAGCAAACTGTGACATTGGATTCTAATAGAGACCACAAAAAATTATTTGAATTTAACAGTAAATAGAGGATTCAGAAATCTCACCTCCCCTGAAGTTTCAGGGGAAAATCGACAAGAATGCCACTATTTGGCGGCTCTGGCTGCTGATTGGTGGCTGAATGGGAGAAACTGGGTCATGGCCACTTGGAGAAGGAAGCTGATGGTGAGATCTACTCTGGTCACCTCTGGTTTGAGAAAAATAGAGAAATCCCTGCGGACCTGAAAGGAGCACAAAGAGAACAATGGGAAAAGAAGAGGGCAGCTAGGGTTTGGGTTTGGGGCTGGTTGGGCCTGGTTGGATATTTATAGATATGTAAATTTCAACAAGCCCTCCTTCCCTCATATATTACTCTGCAACCCTCAACTTCTATTGTTCCCTGTATTATGTTTGTAATACACATTATACAAAATATACATTCTAATATACAAATGAATACATGCCTCTACACATAAATTGGATCATGAAGTATTACGACTTCTGCATTATTGCTCGCTCGAGTCTCTAAAAACAGTTTTAATCTCTGACCATTCACTTTAAATAAATTACCATTTTTAGAGTTCTCGATATCGATTGCACCGTGAAGGTGCACCGCCCGTACTATATACGGTCCATTCCATCTTGACCTCAATTTTCCAGGGAATAAATATAACCACGAATTATATAAGAGAACTTTTTGCCCTAGTGTAAATGACTTGCGAATAATCGTATTATCATGAAACACTTTAGTCTTCTCTTTATAAATCTTAGCGTTCGCATATGCATCCCTTCTAATCTCATCAAGTTCATTAAGTTGAAGCCTCTACTGTTTGCCGGCTTTTTCAAGTTCAAAGTTAGGGAACTTAATGGCCCATAAAGCCTTATGCTCAATCTCTACTGGTAAATGACACGCTTTTCCAAATATCAACCAATAGGGAGACATGCCTAGATTGGTTTTGTAAGTAGTACGGTAAGCCCATAATGCATCCACCAGTTTACATGACCAATCATTTTTGTTTGTTGCACTGTATTCTCCAAAAATAATTTGATTTGGCGATTAGAAACTTCTACTTGCCCACTAGTTTGTGGATGATATAGTGTAGCTAACTTGTGGATAATGAAATATTTTCGTATGAGCGCCTCAAATAACCGGTTAGTAAAATGAGTACCATTATCACTAATCATAGCTCGAGGAATGCCAAATCGAGAAAAGATATTCTCTTTTAAGTACTTGACAATAACTTTGTTGTCGTTCGATTTTGCGGCAATTGCCTCTATCCATTTGGAAACATAATTGACAACGACCAATATATATTGGTTTCCAAATGAGTTGGGTAACGGTCCTATAAAATCTATATCCCATACATCAAATATTTCGGCCTCAAGGATGGGTTACAGAGTCATCATATTGCATCGTGAAATTTTACCTATGAATTGACATCGTGTGCATGTTTTGTAATATTCTACAGCATCTTTAAAAATAGTTGGCCAATAAAAGCCACTCTGCAACACCTTTTCAGTCATTTTCCTGGAACCAAAGTGTCCTTCACAAGCGAGATCATAGCAAAAAGAGAGGACACTTTGCATCTCATTGCAGGTATGCATCGACGTATGATCTAGTCTGGACAACATTTAAATAGATATGGTTCATCCCAATAAAAGAATTTTACTTGGGATAAGAATCTATATCGGTCTTGCTTGGACCAATGGGATGGAATCTCCTTGGTCATAAGATAGTTCACAATATCAGCAAACCATGGTTCACATGTTAATGCAAATAATTGCTCATCAGAAAATGATTCATTTATGAGGCAAGAATTAGTTGGAGCGTTGAGCAGGCGAGACAAGTGATTAACTACTAAATTTTCAGCACCTTTCATGTCTAATATCTCAAGATCAAACTCTTGTAATAAGAGGATCCATCGAACAAGCCTTGCTTTTGCATCTTTCTTAGTCAACAGATATTTCAAAGCAGCATGATCAGTGTACATTATAATCCGTGATCCAATCAAATGGAACGAAACTTTTCAAGTGCAAAGACGACTGCTGGAAGCTCTTTCTCCATGGTGGAGTAGTTTAACTTGGTATTATTCAATGTCCTACTTGCATAGTAAATCACATATGACTGCTTATTAATATATTGTTCAAAGACAACACCGATAGTATAATTAGATGCGTCACACATAAGCTTAAAGAGTAGACTCCAGTCGTGCACATGAATGATAGGAGTGGTGGTGAGCACCTTCTTGAGCTGCTCAAAGACTCTAAGATAATTAGGTATGAAATCAAATGGCACGTCCTTGGCCAGTAGATGTGTCAAAGGTCTACCATTTTTGCTAAAGTTTTTGATAAATCTTGTATAAAACCCAGCATGACCAAGGAAGGAGCGTATATTTTTTACTGATCGCGGAAGTCAAAGATTCATGATGAGGTTCACCTTGGCTTTGTCAACCTCGATACTAACATTCAAGATGACATGCCTTAGCACTTTGCCATTTTTGACCATGAAATAACATTTTTCCCAATTGAGTGCCAAATATTTCTCATGACAACGCGTGAGAATTAATTCTAAATGATGCACACACTCTTGGAATGAATCTCCAAAGATAGAGAAATCATCCATGAAGATTTCAAGAAATCGTTCAAGCATGTTGGAGAAAATACTCACCGTGCACATTTGGAATGTGGCAGGTGCATTGCATAACCCAAAGGGCATGCATCTATATGCAAAGGTGCCAAATAGACATGTGAACGTGGTCTTTTCCTGATCCTCTATGGTGATAGAAATTTGGTTGTAGTCAAAGTATCCATCTAAGAAACAATAGAACTCATGTCCGGCCAATCATTCTAGCATCTGATCAATAAAAAGTAAAGTGGTCCTTTCTAATTGCAGCATTTAGCTTTCTATAGTCAATACAGACTAGCCATCCCATCTGCAAATGCATCGAGATAAACTCATTTGCATCGTTCTTAACTATAGTGATTCTGAACTTCTTAGACACAGCTTGAACTGGGCTCACCCATGCACTATCAAAGATAGGATAGATGATCCCATTATCAAGATAATTAAGAATATTCTTTCTTTCAACTTCTTTCATTACTGGATTCAACCTACGCTGAGGATCTCTTGTAGGCCGTGCATTATCTAGTAAATGAGTTTTATGCTGCACTATAGATGGACTTATCCCCTTTATATTGGCCATACTCCAACATATGGCTTCCCTATGTGCTTTCAACACTGATATGAGTGCTTCTTCTTGAGCTTCAGTTAAATCTGTAGAGATAATGACTGATAGTGTGTCATGTTTATCTAAGAAAGCATACTTGAGATGACTCGGAAGGGTCTTCATCTCAAGCTCAGGAGGACACACAATGACTGGTTGTAACTGAACTCGTGGTTCAGTCATCAATGACTCTGGTGGAAGTTCCCATCGAATGGAAAATACATAATTAGATGACTCATCGAGCGTATCCAAGAATAAACTTTCATCAACTAAACCATCCAGCTTATCAAAGAATTCCTCCTCTTGGTGCTCACTGGACAACCCTTGGATCACATTCACTTCTAGGGGCTCATCATGTGGATCATTCGGTTGGCACTCTAGATTGAATATATTCAAGTCAAGTGTCATGTTCCCAAATGAAAGTCTCATCGATCCACTCTGACAATTAATAACAGTATTAGAAGTGGTCTGGAATGGACATTCCAAAATAACTGGGATACAATGCTGTGGATTCACTACAGGTTGAGTCTCGAGAACTATGAAATCGACTGGAAAAATAAACTTTCCAATCTTAATCAAGACGTCCTCAATCTCTCCCATAGGCTTCTTCACAGATCTATCGCCTAGCTGTAACGTAATCCTGTAGGTCTCAACTCTCCCAGTCCTAACTGCTAGTACACTGAATAAGGAAGTAAATTGACACTCGCTCCTAAATCTAGTAGAGCCCTTTCAATCACTGTACTTTTATGGTGCAGGAGACAGTAGGACTTTCAGGGTCTTTGTACTTTACAGGTACAGAATGAGAGATGATGTTAGAAATGTTAGCAGCTAGGAAGATTTTCTTTGGAACAATTATCATTCTCTTCTTTGTGCATAAATTCTTTAAGAATTTTACATAAGCAGGTGCTTGTTGGATTGTATCTAGAAGATGAATATTTACCTTAACTTGCTTGAATAACTCAAGGATGTGCTCAATCTGAGGAGAATTTTTCTTCAATTGATTTGGATAGGGAGCCTTCGGCTTATAAGTATGGTCAATAGGAGGATCAGATTTAGAGGGGTTAGACTCCTGTATCGTGCTAGTGGATGGATACTGTGATGATGATGATGAATCATGAGGTGATGATGCAATCGTAAAATCAGGGAGTGTAGCATGTCGTGGATTAGGAATAGAATCAGGTGGCATGGCTACATGATTGTCAATGAGCTTGCCAGAGCGAAGCGTGTGAATTGCATTAATTTGGTTGACATGCGACTCATTGAAGTTGGAGGAACTGATATTAGGATTTGTTAAGGGTTGACTTGGGAAAGTACCCCTGGCACGTTCACTCATTTGACTCGCTAATTGTCCAACCTGCTGCTCTAAGTTCGTAATAGCTTGAGAGTTCATGAGCGGTGTTGATCTATTCTTTGAATAAAATCAGTTGACGCTTTAATGAGACTTTGCATATGTGTGTCAAGATTGGACGAGGACTTGAGGAGATTTTCAACACTCTTCTCAAGTGACTGGAGTCGCTTTTCTTGATCATTGTTAGACCCCTATTGTGGATGTGATTAGTTGTATGCAAGTGGTCTGTTCTAGTGTTCTCATGATTTGAAGCATTCGGGTATTGATAAGCATTCATATTTGATCTTGGGAACTGACCATTGGCTGGAGGCTGCATGTTAGGGTTGGGGGCTCCATGATATTGCTCTTGACCCCAAGAGAGATTTGGATGGTTTCTCCAAGCAGGATTGCATGTAGGAGCATATGGATTATTCATGGGTCTTGGATATAAGGTGTTTGTCTGCTCAAGTGTCGGACCCATGTAATTCACTAATAGTGGATACTCTTCCATAACGTGATTTTGAGTTTCACAATTAAAGCATGTGGGACCTTATATTTGATTTACTTGACCTACTGGTGGAGCACTAGGAGTCTCCAATGCCTCAATTCTCCGCATAAGGGCTATAATCTTAGCTTCGGCAGCTATCGAGCTTCAACGCTATGGATCCCACCTTTATTTGTAGATGTTGATGTATTGGGTTTCTCAGCGGGACTCTCCCACTGCATAGTTTTCCATAATAGGTCCTCAAGAAATTCCCACGCTTCATCCTCATTCTTTCTCATGAACTTCCCCTGACACATGAACTCAAGAAGAGTTTTGGATGTGTAATCGAGTTTTTCGTACACGATTTGATACAACCGCCACTTTTCTATTGTATGGTGGGGACACTGAGCTAACAAATCTTTGAACCATTCCAAGTATTTTCAAAAAGGTTCTCCCGGCACTTGACGGAATTGATTAATTTAATTTCAAATTTTTGTTGTCTTGTATGTGGGATAGTACTTCTTGAGAAATGCTGTAACAAATTCATCCCAAGTAGCAGTAGGCGTATCTGTACAACCACTTCTTGGCGTTATTTTTTAGAGCAATGGAATGAAGCAAGGCTTAATTACTTCCTCCGACAAGTGCTACAGTTTAATCATCATGCACACTTCCTAAAATTCACTGATAAACAGATATGCATCCTCATAATTAGAACTAGTGAATTTAGGAAGTATGTTGATATACTGCAGTTTCAGTTCATAGTGATTACTCACTGCGTGTGGGATTTTGATGCAAGATGGTAGTGATGTTACCCATGTATCCATAGCGTTGACATCACTACCACACGTTGCTAACATCACTACCATCTTGCAACGGGTAACATCGATACAATAGAAAATCCCACACGCAGTGAGTAATCACTATAGATTTTGATGCAAGATGGTAGTTCATCAGTATCCATGTTAGCAACGGGTAACATCGATACTGAAGGATCGGGATCAGTTGGTCCAACTTATCTCCCATGAACAAATCTGATCTCACTCATCGACCAAATTGATCACGGGTCCAATGTATCATGAACCAGCGACCGTGGATGTGTGAGTTTCCTAAACTAATGTAAGAAGTGAGGTGTGGTGAAGATAAAATGGTGGAAGAGATATGATCAAAGAAAAGATATGATTTCTACTGTTCTTATTGTGTTTTTTAAATTTTTTTACAAAACCGGAGAATCAAAATACAGAACTGGAAAAAATTTGGGATCAGAATATACCTGATCTAACGCTATTTGGCTGTTCTTGCAACCATTAGCGGCAGAACCAGAGAGATTGTCTCTATGGTTTCTGCTATGCACTTTGAAGCTCCTCTGATCTTTTTTATCTTTCTGTATCTGCACTTTCTGGTCTCTGCACACTCAACACACACTATTAACCCGTAAAACGTTAGAAAAAAGTAAGAAAACACCGTCGATCCCCGGCAATGGCGCTAAAAACTTGATGTAAAATATCTACTGCAAGCGCACAGTATCAGTTGTAATGCTAACAGGTCGTTCTCATTGGGAACTAGAGTGTTTTGCAATCATACTAATCATATTATTCTAACGGTTAACTATGAATATAGATTGATGATTTGCAATTCTAATTAGCCTTGGACATGGAATCTACTAGTTCACAACCAAATATTATCTATTTGTCTTCCTTATTTAATAAAAATATGATCTTTTAGTTTAAATCCTACTTAAAGTTTCCTAAGTATGGACTATCAAGTGGTGTGCAAGTATAATTAATGTGATAAATTACTGCAAGCGCACAGTATCGATGTAGCGCTGTACAGGTCGTTTCACAGGGATCTAAGGTGTTTTGCATTTTCTTACTCTTTTCTTAGTCTAACGGACTAACTATGAGATTTTAGATCGAGAGAAGATTAGTTAAGTTCTAGAGGTTAGCCTAGGATCTCGAATCCATTAGAATAATAGCCTAATAATGAATTATCTCTTTCTTCCTAACTTTTTAATTACACACGGTTAAGTAACATATTAAAAAGGTGATCTTTTTAATTTGATTTTAATTGAGTGCCCCTAAGTATGACCTATCAAGTGATGTGCAAGTATAGACCATCAAAGAGAACACTTTTCATAAAAACAAATCATATCAAGTAGAAAATGTCATAAACAAAAAAAAAGAAATAAACTTCAAACCCTAATCTAAGCATAGGCTATCAAGAAACCTAATTCAAGTATAACCTATCAAAGAAATCAGATTTACAAGTTTATTCAAGTCAATTTATTTATAGGAAAATCTCTATTGATAATTCTAAAAACAAACAAAGAATAAGAATTCCAAATCTTCATCTAAGCATAGATTATCAAAATATTAATTAAGCATAATCTATCAAAGAATTATAATTTGTGAACTCCATCTTTTATTTATTTATAGAAAAATCATAAATTTATTTCTTTCTAGGAAGAAGATGAGATAAATCTATGTTAGATCTATTAAACTAAATTCATCTATATCCTAAGACTAAACAAAATTAGCTACACATATTCCTAATAAGCAAAATCAAATTTTATTCATGAAAGCAAATAAATTTAATCTAGAAAACAATAAAATCTAAACTAGAAAGCAATTAACTCTATCTAGAAAGCAAATAAATAACTAAAAGCAATGGCTTACCTCTAGAGCACGGTATTGTGGCCGCCAACCCTTCAGCAAAACCCTAATTTTATTAAATTCAAAACGAGTACAAAACTTCAGGATTCTCTCTAGAATACAAGGATACGGCCAATATATAGACTTCGGAAATCAAACCCTAATTCTAGCAGAACTGAAAAACTATACAATTACAACGAAGCCACTGGAGAAAACTCCACATGTAAGTCCACCATTGGGCCACCAATTGGCGGCTTAAACCGCTAAAGAGCGGCTCAAGTAAGCAAAAAAATTATGAAATTTTTCCTCGTGAACGTCTTGTCTTGTACATTTAATTTTCTTTACTGTACTTGACTTTGAGTCTCTAAAGTATCGTAGTCTCGTAGTTTTGCTCACTTTAGAAACTTTTTGGACTCTGATTTCCGACTCCAACTCTAATTTCATGCCATCTCCTTGTATGAATAAAATTTCTGAAAAACACACTAACAATACCCGAGTAGCATTATTTATATACAAAAATAGGTAATATGAAGGCTATAAATATGCAATATATGGCACTTATCACACCCCCACACCTATCTTTTGCTAGTTCTCGAGCAAAACCTAAACCTAAAAAGAAAAATAAAAATCCTAACTCACTTTCGCAGGAATCGCGATTGCACTTAGTACGTGCAACAAGCCTTTAAACCCCTAGATTACCTTGGTGGACGAATTGTGTCTCGTGAGAGTTTGCAGTGAATATACCCACAAAATTCATGAAAAAAATAGATTAAGGAATAAACAAAAGAAAAATAAGGATAACCAAAAAAATAAGAAAAGTAAAAATTTTATACAAAATAAAGAAAAATCTTTTTTTAATAATAATTTCATCAATTAATCTTACTAATATACAAACTCAAGAACGCATTTAGATTATCAATTTTCAAATCGAGCGTCATATCAGATACACTTATCATTTTAATCAAAAATTTAAATCCTATTTTTTAATACCTACTAACAGATAATCCATTGGCTCCTATACATCTACGTGCACGTGTGATAGTCTACTTCGGCTTTGGACTTGAACTCTAACTCATGATTCATCTCCTCTCTCATAACATTTTTTTTCTTTTTTTTCTTTTTTAAGAATATTTCACCTTTCATGCGAATATTTACGCTTACTTAGGCGTACGTACCTGATTACTCAGTTCATACTCTTTTCTTTTTTTTAGAATATTTTACCTTTCATGCGAATATTCACGCTTACTTAGGTGCAAAATACCCGATTACTTGGATCACACTTTTTTTTTCCACTCTTGAGCCTATTGCCTTAATACCAGATGCACCCCATTATTTTATCACTCTCGAGGCTATTGCCTTAATACCAGGCTCACCCCATTATTTTATTCTCACTTTTTTTTCTTTTTTTTTGTTTAGAGAGGGAAAACTTACACAATCGTTATCATCTTTGTCCTTAACCTAATAAACTATTGTGAAGTAAAAAAATAGATGTATACTTGCCTCAAAACTACTATAAGCGGTATTTATTTTTCGGATTTTAATTTTTTATAAAATTCAAAGTGTATCGTCCAATCTACTCTCCTATCCAGTTTCAAATCTAAATTTGTTCCTTTATCTATAGTTAGATTGATTTATTGATGAAAACAAGTTTTTTTTTCAAATTTTTTTTTAAGATACCCTAAAAACTGTCCAAAGTGTAAAACAAAGAAACCCAAAAAACTAAAAAAATCCTAAAAATAAAAATAAAATCCTAAAAATCCTAAAAAATAAAAATCTCCTAAAAACTACTCCCTCCACACCTAAACTTGTGTATGCCTTCATACACAAACCAGGTGTGGTAAAATAAATATGAAACCTTTTATACAAATACTATACAAATAATGAGAGTCACATAAGTTACGATCTCAATATCATCACCCTATTAACGAATGGAGAGCGGCTACGACCTCTCGATCGCTTCCCACTTTCATAGTGTGTGCGTTTTAAACGTGAAGTGGGTGCATTATTATATCTCATCAACCTCCTACAAGTCATGAGATCACCTGTCTGCTTCTTATGCCGTCCTCGCTTTTTCTTTGTCCACATGTAAGCATTAACAATTGGGTTAAAGAATTCTTTATTATAAACCTGCCAATCATCGTTAGTAACAAGCATACATGTAGAAATATCATGAGGTGAGAAGAGTGCTATAGGATCAAGTGAACGTGGTAGTGGCTCTTCTAACTCACGAAATAATGTGAGCTCCTCTACAAACAAATCTTCAAAAGTTTGCTCATAATTCGATGGCACACTTGCATAAGTATCATCATACATAGAATCTATGTGCCAATTCTTCTAATAACATGAGCTCATCTTTGAACATTTGCTCAAATGAGGGTTCATCATCAGTGCAAGAGGTCAAATGAGAATGCAAACCGTGAATCATGTTGACCTCAATGAGGGAGCTTGCTGCGTGCTCATCCATATTAAATATGTTCAATGCCACAGTCATATTCCCAAACGATAAGGCCACTCCTACAATCAATTAACTCATTTGATGTTGCAAGGAATAGTCTATCCAAGATAACGGGAATTTGATTCCGTAGATTGGAGATCGGCTCAGTTTCTAAGACAATGAAGTCTACAGGAAAGATAAACTCATCGACCTTAATGAGCACATCTTCAACCATACCAAGTGGTCTCTTAATCGAACGATCAGCTAGCTGTAATGTGATCTTGGTAGGTTGAAGTTTTCCTAACCCCAGTTACTGATGAGCAGTGTAAAGAAGCAAGTTGACACTTGCCCCTAAATCAAGCAATGCCCTATCAAAGTAGTGTTCCCAATTATGCATGAGATTGTAGGGGAACCTGAATCTTTGTACTTGATAGGCAAGGAGTTAGAGAGGATATGTGATATATTTGCAGCAAGAAAAACTTTCTCAAGAACGTTTCTTACTCATTTCTTAGTACACAAATCCTTGAGGAATTTAGCATAAGTAGGAACCTGTTGTATAATATCAAGGAGTAGAATATTAACCTTCACCTGCTGAAATGTTTTATTAATTTTTTCTACTTGCGGTGAAGGCTTTCTAAGCCGATTGGGATATGGTACTTTCGGTTTAGGAACAAGTTTTTCCAAATGAGTATGTGATAGTGATGGAGGTGATGGAGATGGTTGTGGAGAAAGGGGTGGAAGAGATGGTGTAGCCTGCGAGATAGTAGGAGTTGGATCAGGGGGCATGGCTACATTATTATCCACTTGCTTGCCAGATCTAAGCGTGTGAATGGCATTGCATTGGTGGACATGCGACTGATCGGAGTTTGAGGAACTGGCATTAGGGTTCGTTATGGGTTGACTTGGAAAGGTACCCTGGCCACGTTCACTCATCTAACTTGCTAATTGTCCAACCTGCTGCTCTATATTTTTTATAGATTGAGAGTTCACAAGCAGTTACTGACATGTACTTTGAATAAAGTCAGTTGACACTTTCATAAGATTTTGCATGTGTGTGTCAAGGTTGGACATATGCGTGTCAAATATGGAATGAGACTTGAGAAGATTTTCAACGTGCGTCTCAAGTGACTGAAGTCGCTTTTCTTGATCAATATTAGACCCATGTTGTGGATGTCAGTGGTTTTGTGCAGGTGGTCTATTCTGGTTGTTCCCATAATTTGAAGTGTTTGGATGTTGATAAGCACCCACATTTGGTCTTGGAAACTGACCAGTGGCTGGAGGCTTCATGTTAGGGTTAGGGGACCCATGATATTGCCCTTGACCCCATGATAGATTTGGATGATTCCTCCAGCAGGATTGCATGTAGGAGCACAAGGATTGTTCATGGGTTGTTAATATAAGGCGTTAGCCTGCTCAAGTGTGTAACCCATGGGATTCATTAATAATGGACACTCCTCCATAATATGATTCGGAGCTCCGCAATTAAAGCATGTGAGAACTTGAATTTGATTTATTTGACCCACTGGTGGAGTACTAGGAGTCTTTAGTGCCTCAATTCTCCTCACAAGGGCTGTCATCTTAGCTTCGGCAGCTATAGAGCTGTCGACGCTATGAATCCCACCCTTATGTGCAGAAGTTGATGCACTGGACTTCTCAGCGGGACTCTCCCTTTGCATAGTCTTCCACGATAGGTCCTCAAGAAAGTCCCATGCTTTATCCTCGTTTTTCCTCATAAACTCCCCCTGACACATGGATTCAAGAAGAGTTTTGGATGTGTAATCGAGTCCTTCGTACACGATTTGATATAACCGCCACTTTTCTATCGCATGGTGGGGGCACTGAGCTAAAAGGTCTTTAAACCGTTCTAAGTATTTCCAGAAGGGTTCTCCTGACACTTGACGGAATTGATTGATTTGATTTCGTATCCTTGCCGTCTTATGCGTGGGATAATACTTCTTAAGAAACACCGTAACAAATTCATCCCAAATAGTGATTGAATCAGTAGGCATACTGTACAACCACTTCTTGGCATTATCCTTAAGTGCAAAGGCGATGAAGCGGAGCTTAATTGCGTCCTTCAATAAGTATTGCAGTTTTATCATCACGCATACTTCCTGAAATTCACTGATAAAGAGATATGTATCTTTTGAATCAGAACCAGTGAAATTAGGAAGCATACTAATGTACTGCGGCTTCAACTCATAGTCATTACCCGCTGCGTGTGGAAGTTTTATTCATGATGGAAGTGATGTTCGCAATGGGTAACATCGATCTTGAAGGATCAGGATCGGTTGGTCCATCTTGGCTCCCATGAACAAATCTGATATCAAAAGTCGACCAAATTGATCACGGGTCCAATGTGGCATGAACCAGCGACCGTGAGTGTATGCGTGAATTTTCTAAACTAATGTAAGAAGTGGGGTGTAGTTGAGAGATAAAACGGGGGAATAGATATATCAAATAAAAATGTGATTCTTACTGTTTCTAAATTTTTTTTTGTATTTGTTTACAAAACCAGTGACACAAAACACAGATAACAAGAAAGTTTCGTGGGGTTTTGTACCTGAAGGGCCGCCAAATGGCGGTTTGTGCCGCTAATTGCGGCCAATGCAGGGAGTCTTGGACTCTTCTTGCTTCAGTGCACTCCCAATGCTCATTTAGTCCTGTTTAATTTCCTGTATCTGCACTTTATTATCCCTGAACACTCAACGCACACTGTTAATCCCATAAAACGTCAGAAAAAGTAAGAAAAATACCGTCGATGCTCGGCAATGGCGCCAAAAACTTAATATGATAAATTACTGCAAGCGCACAGTGTC
The DNA here is from genome assembly GCA_036321105.1 of Dracaena cambodiana. Taxonomy (NCBI): domain Eukaryota; kingdom Viridiplantae; phylum Streptophyta; class Magnoliopsida; order Asparagales; family Asparagaceae; genus Dracaena; species Dracaena cambodiana. The sequence continues at coordinate 16,068,254 of JAYEPQ010000006.1, read as the reverse complement.
GGTGTAGCGCTGTACAGGTCGTCCCACAGGGATCTAAGGTGATTTGCGATTTCTTACTCTTTCCTTAGTCTAACGGACTAACTATGAGATTTTAGATCGAGAGAAGATTAGTTAAGTTCTAGAGGTTAGCCTACGATCTCGAATCCATTAGAATAATAGCCTAATAATGAATTATCTCTTTCTTCCTAACTTTTTAATTATGCACGGTTAAGTAACATATTAAAAAGGTGATCTTTTTAATTTGATTTTAATCGAGTGCCCCTCAGTATGACCTATCAAGTGATGTGTAAACATAAACCATCAAAGAGAACACTTTTCATAAAAACAAATCATATCAAGTAGAAAATCACATAAACAAAAGAAAAGAAATAAACTTCAAACCCTAATCTAAGTATAGGCTATCAAGAAACCTAATACAAGTATAACCTATCAAAGAAATCAGATTTACAAGTTTGTTCAAGTCAATTTATTTATAGGAAAATCTCTATTGATAATTCTAAAAACAAGCAAAGAATAAGAATTCCAAATCTTCATCTAAACATTGATTATCAAAATATTAATTAAGCATACTCGATCGAAGAATTATAATTTGTGAACTCCATCTTTTATTTATTTATACAAAAATCATAAATTTATTTCTTTCTAGGAAGAAGATGAGATAAATCCATGTTAGATCTATTAAACTAAATTCATCTACATCCTAAGACTAAACAAAATTAGCTGCACATATTCCTAATAAGCAAAATCAAATTTTTATACATGAAAGCAAATAAATTTAATCTAGAAAACAATAAAACCTAAACTAGAAAGCAATTAACTCTATCTAGAAAGCAAATAAATAACAAAAAGCAATGGCATACCTCTAGAGCACGGCATTGTGGCGCCACCCCTTCAGCAAAACCCTAATTTTATTAAATTTAAAATGAGTACAAAACTTCAGGATTCTCTCTAGAATATAAGGATACGGCCAATATATAGGTTTCGGAAATCAAACCCTAATTCTAACAGAACTGAAAAACTATACAATTACAACAAAGCCACTGGAGAAAACTCCACATGTAAGTCCACCATTGGGCCACCAATTGGCGGCTTAAACCGCTAAAGAGCGGCTCAAGTAAGCAAAAAAATTATGAAAATTTTTCCTCGTGAACGTCTTGTCTTGTACAATTAATTTTCTTTACTGTACTTGATTTTGAGTCTCTAAAGCATCGTAGTCTCGTAGTTTTGCTCACTTTAGAAACTTTTCGGACTCTGATTTCCGACTCCAACTCTAATTTCATGCCATCTCCTTGTACGAATAAAATTTCTGAAAAACACACTAACAATACCCGAGTAGTATTATTTATATACAAAAAATGGGTAATATGAAGGCTATAAATATGCAATATATGGCACTTATAAATAATCCATCAAAATAATTACTTTTTATAGAGATAAACTTAATCATTAGATAAATTCAACAAAATAAATAAAAACCAACAACTCCAAACCCTAACTAAGTATAGGCTATCAAAATATTTAAATTAAGCATAACCTGTCAAAGTCCTAATATACGAGTTCGTGTATTTTTATTGTTCCATTGAAAATCCTATGTTTTTTAATTTTTATTTTAGAAAGAATACAAATGGATTAATATGAGGTTGATCTCTAGTTTCATCTACATTCTAGGACTAAGCTAATTGCTACTCATACTCCTAATTGGCAAGATCTTAGTTTTATTTAGGAAAGCGATTAAAAATCCTATTTTTCCTAAAAAGCAATTAAAGATCTACACTAGAAAGCAAGATTAATCTAAACTAGGAAGCAATTAGAAGAAGATTACCTAAAAAATAATGATGAGCAGAAAAAGTTACCTTTGGAGTCGGTATGACGGCCATCACCCCTTCAGCAAACCCTAATTTTATTTATAATTTCTGAGTACAAAATTGCATGATCCAAACCCTTGTTATAAGTATAGCCCAATATATAACTTTCAGATAATCAAACCTTAATCTGAGTACAAATGAGAAACTACAAAATTACATCGAAGACCCATAGAAAATTCATCCAGATTGGGCCCCATAGAGCCGCCAATTGGCAGCAAAGGCAGCCAAATTGCAGCAAAAGAGTGCAATCATGGCTCCAATTTTCTTTTGCATTAGTCTCTAATCCTTTGCCTTTGATCTGAATGACTGTATTGAATTTTGACTCTCTACAGTATCATGGTTTTGTAGTTTTGCTCATATTTAACTCCTCTCTAGGCTTAGTTTCCTAATCCGGCTCTGATTTTATGCCATCTCTTTGTAGGAACAGGTTTACCTGAAAACACACTAAAAATATCCGACTAATATTATTTAAATACAAAAATAGATAATATGGAGGCTATAAATATGCAATATATGGCACTCATCAAATATCATCTTTTGAAATGGGCTCATCAAGAACTTTTCCACTTCGTAAACTAATTGCAGTAGATATCTTAGATATATCATTATCAATTGAAGAAGTAATAATGTTTATACCTTCGACTTCACTTGAAATACTGGCCTCTGATTGAGATTGTAGTTTACCTTTTTCTTTGTTTGTAACGTGAAACTAAGGTGGCTTATCTATGATTGAATATCACTGAAAACTATTGCATTTTGACTATTGATTGTTTGTTGTGACTAAATAAACTATTATTGTGCTAGGATCATTTGATTCATTCTCTGTTGTATATGTAAAATATTTTCCTCAAAATTTCTCTTTGATGGTGACTGGTACACCAAAGATTGATTAGAAGGTTGGACATATTGTTGTGGCATCGAATTAGTGGGTGGCTTATTCTAGTGATTAAATTTCTCATGAGGACTCTACTTCCATTAAAAATTTAGATGGTTCTTCTAATCAGAATTATAAGTTTGTGAATAAGCATTGTTTGTTGGTTGGGGAACAATGTTAAAGGCATTAGATTATTCATTTAATACTTCCTTAAAAGCGAAAAGTGTTGGACAATCGCGAGTTACATATCCTTGTAGTTCACAAATGTTATAAAATTTTAGAACTTCGTCTATTGCCTTAACTATTTATGTTTTCTTGGTGAGCAAATCTTCATATTTCTTCATCATAGTGATTAATCGTTCAGCTATATCTTCGGTTTATCCTAATTCAATAACTCTGCCTCTATTATGAGTTTTCTCTACTAATTAGTTTCTTTCTAAAATATTCTCAGTTTTTTAGGCTTGTGAACTTTCAGTAAGTAAATCAAGATAATCCCATACTTCCTTAGCATCCTTGCTTAAAATTTTACTATTATACATAGTTTCTACAAATTGCATGGTTGTAGTGTTTAGGCCTTGATAGATGGTACATACAGACCTCTATATCTTGAAGCTATGATGTGGGTATGAAGGTAGTAAATCTTTAAATCCATCCCAATACTCGAATAATGATTCATCTTCTTTCTAACGAAAGTTGAGAATTTACTTTCGCATATAATTTGTTCGATGTGAAGGAAAGAATTTCTTTAAGAATTCTTTTTGCATCTCATCCCATTTTCCTATTAATTTGGGACTTAATGAATATAACCATGTATTTACTTTATCTTTAAGAGAGATCGGAAAGAGCTTAAACATTAATTGCTTTACAGTAATGTTTTGGAGATTAATATTAGAGCAAACCTCTTTGAATTCTCGAAGGTGCAAAATGGGCTCTCTGAATCCATCTTATAGAATTTAGGCAAAAGTTGAACTACTCCAGATTTAATCTCGAAGTATCCTATATTCAAAAGAAATGCTATATATGAAGGTTGGGTTGTCCTATCTGGTTGTAGATACTTGTATAAGAGCCTTCCAACTGGTTGTAGATTTAAGTACAATCGAATGAGTCTTCTATTAAAAGTTCTCCTCCAACTAGTCATACAAATTCAAAATCATATAAATGAATGACGTAGCAACCATAATCTGTAACCGTAATCTATAATAAAGTGTAATATAATAGTATTGATCCTCGGCTATGGCAACAAAAACTTGACTGTGATATAAGTCATAACATCTAAGTAAAAGAGATCGAATAAGTAGTACAAGAGTGGTAAATCAAAATCATTCTCTTGAGAATTGTTTTAATTATTATCTTAGACACTAAAGAAAAATAAATTACAAAACAAAAAAGAAAGATTGAATTTTTTTTAAATAAACTAAAGATTGAAAGTTTTTAAATTACATAAAATAAAATTATTGGTCAGATAAGTTAACTTCCAGTAGAATAATTTAGTGAATGTGTTTATACTTATTTATCTCAATTGCATAGATCACATGATCTCCTACAATCGGAAAATATATTATTAAAACATAAATCAAATAAAGTTGTAAGCTTGAAATTTTGAATAACTTCCCTCCAATTACACCTATATGAATTTTGAGTTTACCTAAGCTTGAAATATTAATGACAAGAATAAATATTTAAAGTCTAAGTATACACCGTGCCTAAAAAATCTTCCCGATATCAAAAACTAAGTAATGAATATACCATCAAACAATAAATCATCAAAGACTCCAAATCATATATAAAATCTGACAAGATTATAATGAATAAAAAATATCAACTTTACATAAATCAATTAAGCATAATAAGCAAATAAATTACATACTAGTAAATTTTCTAGGGTTCATTATCTCATGTGAATCAACACAAGAATTCACACAATCATACTCATCACAATTATGAATAAAGGAAATGAAATTCTCATATTAATTTCTACGAAAGAGTACATAAACTAAAATCTCTAATATCTAGTATATCTCTTAAAATTCTTAAACTTCATACATAATTCTGAGATACATCGTATATTTATAACCTTGCAAAATTCTAATAAGAATTCTATTTACAAGAAAACTCTCTTTTCTCTCAAAAAAACTCATAAATCAACTTTGTGGACGTGGCTTTCCAAAGCCGCTTTGGCAGCCACTCTCGGGATGCATGCGAGTTGCTAGATGTTGATAGCCAACAAGTAACTATCGACAGTCAGACATGTAAATTCATAGTTCTGAGTTAATATTTAATATATGCTTTCATTTATTGGATTTTGGCAGCCACTCTTCGATTTTCTTACACATAAAACCCTAAAAAATACTATAAAAACTCCAGAAAAATATCAAAGTGGAGAATTTGATTAATAATTTTTTTTATTAATTTCTTGTATTAATCACCCAAATTAGATTATGAGTATACAAAATAAACTAAAATAACTATACTTTTTACTCGTAATTACATAAGCCATAGGCAAGAGTATGGCTGATATCAAGGGGATTAGTCCATCTACAGTACAGTATAGAATTCATTTATTGGATAATGCACGACCTATAGGAGATCCTCAGTATATGTTGAATCCAATAACGAAGGAAGCTATGAGAAAGGATATTCTTAAGTTCCTTAACAATGAGATCACCTATTCTATCTCTGATAGTGCATGGGTGAGTCTTGTTCAAATAGTGCCTAAGAAGTCTGTAATTACTAGTGTAAAGAATGACACAAACAAGATTATCCCAATGCATATGCAGACAGGATAGTGAGTTTATATCGATTAAAGGAAATTGAAAGCTACAACTAAGAAGGAGCACTTCCCTTTACCTTGTATTGATAAGATATTTGAACGGTTGGTGCGATACAAGTTCTATTATTTCTTAGATGGAACTCCAGTTACAACCAAATTCCCATCGCTCTGAGGATTAGGAGAAGACCATGTTCACATATCTATTTGGCACCTTTGCATATAGACGCATGTCCTTTGGGTTATGCAATGTGTCTGCCACATTCCAAAGGTATATGGTGAGTATCCGACATGCTTGAACAATTTCTGGAGATCTTCATGGATGACTTCTCTATCTTCAGAAATTTATTCCAGGATGACACCTCTATCTTCAGAAATTTATTCCAGGATGACTTCTCTATCTTCAGAAATTTATTCCAAGAGTGTCTACACCATTTAGAGCTAGTTCTCATAAGTTATCATGAAAAACACTGGATATTCAATTGGGAGAAATGTCATTTCATGATCAAAAATAGCATATTGCTAGGGCATGTCATCTCGAAGAACGATATTGAAGTTGACAAAGCCAATGTGGACCCAATCACGAATCTTCCTCCTCCACGATCAGTGAAAGATATATATTTTTTCCTTAGTCATGCTGGATTCTATAAATGATTCATCAATGATTTTAACAAAATTGCTAGGTTTTTGATACATCTACTGGCCAAAGATATACTATTCAATTTCACATCCGATTATCTAAGAGCCTTTGAGCAGCTCAAGAAGACGCTTACCACTATTCCCATCATTCATGCGCCAGACTTGAGTCTCCCTTTCGAGCTTATGTGTGACACATCATATTATGCTATTGGTGCAGTCCTTAGTCAATATATAGATAAGCAATCATATGTGATTTATTATGCAAGTAGAACACTTGATGATGTTTAGTTGAACTACTTCACCACAGAGAAAAAGCTTCTAGAAGTGTTTTTGCACTTGAAAAGTTTCGTTCCTACTTGATTAGATCACGGATTATAGTATACACTGATAATGCTATTTTGAAATATCTATTGACAAAGAAAGACACAAAAGAAAGGCTCATTCGATGGATCCTCTTATTGCAATAATTGATTTTGAGATTCTAAACAAGAAAGGTGTTGAGAATCTAATATCTAATCACTTGTCTCGCCTACCCAATGCTCCACTAGTGCTTACACCATAGATGCATCTTTTCCTGATGAACAATTGCTTGTATTAACTTGAAAATTATGATTTGTCAATATTGTGAACTATCTTGTGACCAAAGAGGTTTCATCTCATTGGTCCAAGCAGGACTGACATATATTTATGTCCCAAAAAATTCTTTTATTGGGACAAACCTTATTTGTTCAGATATTGTCCACCAGATCATGCGTTGATGCATACTCGGTAATGAGATACAAAGTGTCCTCTTTTTTATCATGATCTTGCTTGTGTAGAACATTTTGGCTCTAGGAAAATGGTCGAAAAGGTATTGCAGAGTGATTTTTATTGGCCAACTCTTTTTAGAGATGCTGTCAGATATCGCAAGACATGCACACAATGTCAATACGTAGGTAAGATTTCATGGCACAACATGATGCCTCTACAACCTATCCTTGAGGTTGAGATATTCGATGTATGGAGTATTTTATGGGACCATTACATAACTCATTTGAAAAAATATATATATTAGTCGCTGTCGATTATATTTCCAAATGGGTTGAGACTATTACTACTAAATCAAATGACAACAAAGTTGTTGTCAATTTCTTGAAAAAGAATATATTTTTTCGATTTGACATTCCTCGAGCTATTATTAGTGATAACGGTATCCATTTCACTAACCGTTCATTTAAAATGCTTCTGTGGAAATATTCCATTACCCATAAGTTAGCTATACTATGTCATCCACAAACCAGTGGGCAAGTGAAAGTTTCCAATCGTTAAATAAAATTGATAATGGAGAAAATGGTGCAACATAATAGGAAAGATTAGTCGTGTAAATTAGCGGATGTATTATGGGTTTACCATACGGCTTACAAGACCAATCTAGGCATGTCTCCATATCGATAATTTTAGGAAAAGCATGTTATTTACCGGTGAAGGTTGAACGTAAGGCTTTATGTCTATAAAGTTTCTAAACTTTGAGCTAAAAAAGCTGGTGAGCAGCGGAGATTGGAGGGATGCATATGATAACGCCAAGATTTATTAAAAGACTAATGTGTTTCATGACAAAACAATTATTCGCAGGTCATTTTTGTTTGGACAAAAAGTTCTTTTTATAATTTGAGGCTACATTTACTCCCTAGAAATTTGAGGTTTCGATAGAGTGGACTGTACATAGTACAGACTGTGCACCCTCATGGTGTCATTGATCTCGAGGATTATAAAAATGGTCAAATATCCAATGTAAATAGAAAACAATTAAAATCATTTTTAGAAACTCGAGCGCACAATAATGTCGAGGTCATGACACTTCATGACCCTGTCTATGCATGGAGGCATGTAATTATATGTAAAATAGAAAATGTTGTATATTTTATATATTAAATAAATCTATAACAAGTTACAGAGGTCAAAATGAAAATCTTAAGCTCTGTAGAACAAAGGTAAGTACAATGGGAGGGTTGGAGAAATTTTTTCAATCTCTTTTAGTACCCTTACAACCTCCCACCTTATTCCTCTTTTCATCTAAAACCCTCTCTCAAATCCATAACCACTAAAAGCTTCATCTTCAGATCCAGGGAGCTTAGAAGCTTTCTCTTACCTCCACGACCTAGATCAAAAAGCTCGGGGCCCAAACTCCAAAACTTTACCGCCGTTCAGTGGCTGTCACTACTGAATAGCAGCATTCCTTGGTCTTCCACCCTCAAACTTCAGAAGAGGTATGAAATCTTCAACCTCTCTCCTTTTCTAAAATTAGGATCAAAATATTGACTTATGGCAAGGACTATAGTTGAAAAATATTTTAGGGACATTTTTGTGGCCTTATCTGTGTATTTCATATCGACTACTAAAACACTAGGTTGGGACTATCTCATTTAATTACTAGCCTACTTTATTTTTTGTCCCTGACCTTGATGAGGTATTTTATGATGGCTTTGCTAAATTCAACATTTTGGACAATCACAAATCATTTAAGTTAAAATGCGAGATCAAATAATCACCATGCGTGCAGGGACCATCTCTGCTACTACTAGTATACTCCTAAACAATGGGAATCCAATCCCATTTGCGAGTGCATAGTATCTAACAAAGATGGGCTCCAACTACATAATGACACAAGATAGGGGAATTCGCAGCAAAATATTAGATAGAAATATACATGCTACTTGGTGCTTAATCAATCAAAGTGAAATGGGGATCACATATATGTCATCATTCTATACACCCATGTTATATTTAGTTGATTGCATAATGAGACAAAACCCAAACTTCTGCATATGCACACAAATTTTGACATGATCATAGATGCAAAATGTGGTTAAGGTCTACTTTGTCTCCACCGTATTTGATTACACAATTATATCGTACATCCATATCTGATTCAGAGTTTGATACTTATGCACCCTCTCGTGTCAACATAGTAATGAAATACATACCGTGACTTATCATGCTGCTATTCTAGAGGATTGGAATAGAAGTACCACTGAGAAAAATATATATTCCACTGATCTCATGCATGAAGAGGAGAATGATGTTTTCTTTGAACAAGACCTGTTAGCGGATCTCAATGAACAAATGAATGTTGTCTGGCAAGATATTAGAAAAAAAATGGCTTAAATTGAAACATATGGATCGAGGTGAGAGTTCGAGTACACGTACACGACGTGTACCTGGTGATTCTAGGCGATGGCAGGGGGGATGACACAAATGATTCATATATGAGAACATACACGAGTTTATGTGTGAGGGAGGATTAGGAATCTTTTTGTATTTTCTTTTTATTTTTAATTTTTAACATTTTTGGATTTCCTTATTTTTATAGTTGGGGTAGTTTTTAGGATATTTTGAAAATAAAATGATTAAAAATTCAAAAATTATTTTCTGTAATAAATCAAGCTAATTACGAATAAAAGAATAAATTTAGGTTCGAGATTTGATAGGCAAAAAAGATTATATAATACACTTAGAATTTTATGAAAAAATAAAATTAAAAAATAAATACCACTAATGATAATTATAAGGTAATTATATGTTTATTTTCCACGTCATAATGATTTATTAGGTTAAGGATGTTCCAAATCCAAGTGGAAGTATTAGGGCCCTTGGTTATTGTTCTTGAGAAATGGCCAGATTTGGCCCATTTTCGAAAGACGTTTTATAGGATCCCTATCTACAACAAATTTCACTTCAGGTTCTGGTGAACGAATACTCATTAAGTCCTCCTCTTTCTGAACAACACATACAAAGAGACCCGCCAATAGTCAAGTTTTAGTGAACCTCGTAGATCCATAATCTTTGATTGGTTATGCTTAAGTTTATATTTTGAAAATCTATACCTAGTCTAGGGTTTGGAATTTATTTCTTTACTTTTATTTGTAGGATTGTGTATAGATATAATTTGTTTTTAAGAAAATAGTCATTTTTTATGGTTTATGCTTGCAAACTACTTGATAGATAATAAGTGATACTTAATTAAAAATCAAATTAAAATGATCAACTATTTGACATGTTCTTAATTGTACATATTAAAAAGATAGGAAGAAAAATGAAAATTGATTGTTAAGTTGTTAGTCTAAATGATTCGACATCTTAACTCACTTTAAAATAAATAATTTTTATACTAGATCATATCACTAACTTGCTAGAATAATAGAGAAAGAGATAATGCAAAACACTAGAGATCCATATGGGAACAACCTGTTAAGTGCTATAACTATACTGCGCGCTTGTAGTTAGATAATTCATATCAAGTGCCCAGGCAAAAGTAAATATGGACAAACACATAAAGGATATCTGATGAGTGCTATATGTTGTATATTTATAACCTTCATATTATCTATATTTGTATTTAAACAATGCTACAAGGGTATTTTTAGTATGTTGTATAGTAAACCTATTCCTATAAGGAGATGGCATAAACTTATAGCTGAATTAGAAAACCAAGCCTAGAGAGAAGTTAAAAGTGAGTAAAATTACAAGATTATGATGCTGCAAAGAGTTTAAATTCAATACAGTCATCAAAATCAAAGGGAAAGAACAAGAGATTTGTAACACCCCAAATTTTGAGCTATCTGTATTATTCTCTTGAGACCAATTGTGCCGAATAAGTCTACCGAAATTAATTTTGGACACCGAAATAACTTTCAGTTAACGTAACTTTAAATCCACAAACCAAAATGACATTCGGTCTTTGCAATTATTAGTTTTGTAATATTTAGAATTTTTGGAGATTTTTCTTACGAGGCTAAAAAATACTGCCAAAATTGCTAATTTAATAATATTAAAATTATCTTTCTAATTACTTCAGAATTTTGGTTCATTTATTTTGAACATTAAAACAACAAACGGATAATTTTGTAGTGTTCCCCTCGTCGAGTACTACGCCTACATAAATTTGGTAGTATTTGGAGAATGTTACACGGAATCGAAATTATTAAAATATTAAATAAATAAATTTTTATTTAACCCAATATCTTCCCCACCTCATTGTTTGCTGTCAAGAGAAGCGGGAGTTCGGTGGTGTGTTGTCGAGTGAAGAAAAGGGTGGCATTGAAATAAAATTGTCACCCTTTTAAAAAGCCCACACCCTCTCTGATTATCACTCTCTTCTTCTTCTCTTCTCCTCTGTCCTTCGGCCAGAAACCTGCAGCAGAGAAAAAAAACAGAGAGAAAGAGAAAGAAAAATCAAACCGAACCGAGGATTCAAACTGAGAATTCGAAATTAAACCGAGGCAAGTAATACTATTATATTTTTGTTTATTTTGTATTTAATTTATATTTGTATACGTGATTTTTGTAATTTATTTTGCCAAAAAATTCTTGATTCCTATTTTAATCTATCGATTGATATTGAAGACTGAATCAGAATAGCGGGTCAAATTTGATTCATATAAATATTGTGATATATGCTTAATTTTGAAAAAAATAGAAAAAATAAAAATTTGCATGCAAAGATAAATAAATAAATACATTTTCACCATGCAAAAATAATTTGCATGGCTTGTTGCATGGATTGCATGGCTTGTTGCAGGGAATGGGCTGAGAGAAAAAGAGAGAAAGAGAGAGAAGGGAGAGAGAAAAATTGAGAGAAAAGAGAGTTTGGTGGACTAACCGAGAGAAGAGAAAGAAAAAGAAAAAAAAAGAACTGGGCCTGGCCCAGTCCAGTAAAAGAAAAAGAAAAAGACAATAATAATAGTGATTAGTGAGGCTTAGTGGGCTGGGGTATAACAGTAAAGGAAAAGAAAAGAAAAAGAAAAAAAATGAGAAATTAGGCCCGACCCAGCCCAGTAACAAAAAAATAATAATAATAAATAAAAATTCTCTAGTGGGCTTAGGTTTACGCATGGGCTTGGGCCTGAAATATTTCATAGGTTTTATAAGTAAATGCTGAGAGAAATAAGTAAATAAATAAATGTTTTAGCCTTATAAATGTTTGGGCTTACAAAAAAAAAGTAATAATAAATAAATAAATGTCTAAGAGAGAAAAGAGAATATTTGATGCAGTGAGCCTACAGTGGGCTTTATGAATAATAACAATGTAGGCCTAAATAAATAAAATGCAGTGAGCCTTATAAATAAAATGTGTGGTGAGCCATAGTAAATGAAAATGCAGTATACTTAATAAATAAATATGCAGTACTATTACATTATGCACTTAATTCACAAATTGGGCTATTAATTGACATTGAAAACTGAACCAGATTATTGAAATAATTTTAATGATATGAATTGTTGTACAATTGTGCACTAAGATCTATCATGCTGCATGTCATGTGCTTTGATATTACAAGTCATGTATTTTACATGTCATGCGTTTTGATATTACAAATCATGTGTTTTAATATTACAGATCATGTGTTATGATACTACATGTCATGTACAGTTATGGAAATGCAAGCATGTTATCATGAATTGAAAAAATAATTAAAGAAGGGTTATAAAATTTTCATGTGTATAATTCATTATGAATACGGGGATGGGAGATACTACATGATGGATAAGAACTGTATTTTACAAGGATCGTTTTGGCCAACTTCTTGATTGAGGTGCTGAGGAATTTTACTGCAGCAGCACTGGGTGGTACTGGGCCACCGTTTGATACATGAGTCACTATAAGAGTGATGTCCGTTACTGTTTCACAGTACGGGGTTTGACTTGAATACCTAGTAGTGTGTAATGGTTCAGCGCCATGGATTTGAGACCAGGTCCCGGATATGCATGGCACTTGTACAATACGGAAACTGCACACTATCATAACCATTATTTAGTTTTAAATGCTAACAAAGATTTGATTTAGACTTGACATCTTTACAAGATATTCATCTTTACATGATATTTATATGTTATTTGCAAATGACATATATAATCTTGCTATTATATTTTTCACTATTCATGTGACTGTTCAACTCTATCACGATTTAAATGCATTTTATCTGTTTATTAAGAGATATTCCCAATGAAATCATTTTATTAATTTGCATACTTTTAGCTTTAGTACTGTAATAGTATACATATATTTTCCTTGTGTTACTTGCTGGGTTTAATCCCCTGGGTTTTGAACCTAGGTTTAGAGGACCAAGAAGGAGAACCAGCCCTGACTAAGGATCCGTACTTTATCGATCAGACCTAGCAATATCAAGTAGTGAAGTACTTTCCAAAGAATCTTGTATATTGTTCGTATTTCCTTTGTCTGGACACTGCTTTTCTCTTTTGATTCTTTTGTATTCATATTTAAAGCAGTGTGCTATTTTATATAATGAACTTTTTGTTTAAATAAAATCTTTTCAGTTTCAGACATGTTATTTATTCATCTGATTGTGGCAGAAGTTACGGTTATTCTAAGATTCTGTGACTGTTGGGTTGTCTAGTGCAAGTAATAAGTAACGTCCTCCGTTTTGGGAAGCAGCTGAAAAACGGGGGCGTGACAGGTGGTATCAGAGTCTAGGTTTAGGTGGAAGACCATATGACTACTGCCACATAAGAGCATGTCTGTGACTTATTCGTAAATATTGTTTCTTATTCTTTGATACCTATCAGGTCTAGTATCGTGCCTATCCTATTATTTTTTATTCGTTTGAGGTATCTATCTTGAATTCTTTTTATTGATTCTTATCTGGTCCGTTGCAGAATAATATCGACCTGATCTCCTGTGAGTACGAGTGCAAGTCTGATAGATGATACGTCTGATCTTAGGAGCCTAGTACAAAGAGTAGCACAAACGCAGGAGACCACAATAATGATATTAGAAAGAATGTTGCAGTCTAAAGAGCCAGAAAGGATCAGAATAGTGTCGGACTTTCGGAGACTGCACCCATTAGTATTTTCTGGGACAGAAGGACTAATGAAGGCTGAACAGTGGATTGTGGATATGAGGAATCTTCTAAGGACTGTAAGAATTCCAAAAGAAAATGGAGTAGAGATAGTATGTATACAATTGACTAATATAGTCAGAACGTGGTGGCTTGCTAAAGAAGTAAAACATCAGGAACCCCTAACATGTGAGAAATTTGTAGAGGCATTTCTCGCCAAGTTTTTTCACGCATCAGCCAGACAGGAAATGAGGAAGAAATTTCTGGCACTGCAGCAAGGATATTGAACAGTAGATGCCTATACTGTAAAATTTGTAAGGCTCAGTCGTTTCGCTCCAACTTTGGTGGCTGAAGAGGAGGAAAGGGAGCATTTGTTTTAACAAGGACTGAGGCCTCATCTGAAAGAACACCTAGCAAGTCATAATTATAAGACTTACTCAAAAGTATTTGAAGTGGCATGTCGTTTGTAACAAATATTCAAGGAAAGTAGACCGGTGGAATTTAAAAGACTGTTTGAACAAAAGGCAAGCCCATCAGCTAGAAGGTTTGAGGGTTCACCAGCAAAGAAGCAAAGGATACCAAATCGAGATTCGATAATCTATAAATTCTGCCAAAAATCAGGGCATACCCTGAAAGAATGTAGAAGAGCCCAAGGGTTATGTTTGGCATGTGGATCCGCTAATCATCAACTAAGTGATTGTCCAAGGGTTCAACAACTAGTAGTACCAAAGGTTCCATTCCAGCCAGTAGTTAGGCCAGCAGCAACATCAAGCCAGGGAGTTTCAGAACCGGATCAGAGAAGACTTTTGCAGGCCCAACAACAAACCTATGCTAGAGCCCAAGGAGGAGCAGGACGGAGACAGGGACAGGTCAGACTAATGAATACTGAAGAAATTCAGGCTACTGGAGGAGTCGTAGCAGGTACAATTTTAGTTGGTAATACACCAGCAACTGTTCTATTCGATTCTAGAGCTTCACATTGTTATTTTCTCCATCATGTTTATTTCCCGCAATTCTATTAATTTTGTAATCTTACCTGCGGGGTGGGACATTAAGACTGGGAACGATAATATCATGGCTAATAAGGAATATAGGCTATGTCCCTTAGTGATTAATGGAAGAGAATTTTATACCAATTTGTTAGTTATCAAAGGAGGAGGATATGATATTATTTTAGGCATGAATTGGTTGAGTAGCTTCCATGCGGTGATAGATTATAGAAGAAGAAGAGTAATGTTTCAAATTCCTAACTGTTCGGAGTTTGAATTTATTGGTGGAAGTCAATCTTTAGAACCAGCTAAATCTAAGGTGTCTCCAAAGGGAGGAGTTTTGGAAGCTATGGAAGTAGGAGAAGGAATGATTCCCGTAGTATTTGAATTCTTAGATATATTTTCTAAAGAGATGCCTGGACTACGACCAGTAAGAACAGTAGAGTTTACTATTGATATTATTCTTGGAGCTGAACTAGTATATAGACCACCTTATCAAATGAGAGTTACAAAACTAGAAAAAGTTAAGAGGCAAAAGATGAGCTACTGAAGTTGGGTTTTGTGAGACCCAGTGTTTCACCTTGGGGAGCTCCAGTGTTATTAACAGGAAAGAAGGATGGGAGTCAAAGACTGTGTCTGGACTATAGAGGTTTGAATGTAGTAACAGTTAAAAACAAATATCCATTACCAAGAATAACTAATATGTTTGATTAATTGGGAGGAGCAAGGGTATTTTCGAGGATAGATCTTCGTTCTGGATTCCATCAGGTAAGGGTCTGAACAGAAGATATTTCAAAAACTGTATTTAGAATCAGATATGGTCATTATGAATATTTGGTGATGTCGTTTGGAGTGACTAATGTTTCAGCAGTGTTTATGAATATGATGAATCATGTTTTTGCTTAGTATCTAGATAAATTTATGATAGTGTTTATTGATGATATATTAATCGACTCCAAGAATAAAGAAGAGCACAAATTAGTAGATCTGTCCAAGGTAGATTTGAAATCAGAGCTAAACTATGAGAAGCAACCCGTAGCAATTATCAGCCAACGGGAGAAGGTTCTTAAGAACAAAGTGATATCATTAGTCCTTGTTTCCTGGGATACACAATCACAGAGAGATTCAACTTGGGAGCTTGATAAGGATATCAGGATAAAATACCTATAATTTTTATACACCAATTAAATTTCAAGGACGAAATTTTTTTATTAGGTGGGTAGGATGTAATACCCCAAATTTTGAGCTATCTGTATTGCTCTCTTGAGACTAATCGTGCCGAATAAGTCTACCGAAGTCAATTTTAGACACCGAAATAACGTTCGGTTAACGTTAACTTTAAATCCACAAACCCAAATGTCATTCGGTCTTCGTGATTATTAGTTTTGTAATATTAAGAATTTTTGGAGATTTTTTTTACGAGGCCAAAAAATACTGCCAAAATTGCTAATTTAATAATATTAAAATTATCTTTCGAATTACTTCGGAATTTCGGTTCATTTATTCCAGACATCGAAACAACAAACAGATAATTTTGTAGTGTTCCCCTCGTCGAGCACTACGTCCTACATAAATTTGGTAGTATTTGGAGAATATTACACAGAATCGAAATTATTAAATTATTAAATAAATAAATTTTTATTTAACCCAATATCTTCCCCACCTCATTGTTTGCTGTCAAGAGAAGCGAGAGTTCGTTGGTGTGCTGTCGAGTGAAGAAAAGGGTGGCATTGAAATAAAATTGTCACCCTTTTAAAAAGCCCACACCCTGCCACACCCTCTCTGATTATCAATCTCCTCTTCTTCTCTTCTCCTCTGTCTTTCGGCCAGAAACCTGCAGTAGAGAAAAAAAAAGAGAGAGAAAGAGAAAGAAAAATCAAATCGAACCGAAGATTCAAACTGAAAATTCGAGATCAAACCGAGATAAGTAATACTACTATATTTTTCGTTTATTTTGTATTTAATTTATATTTGTATACGTGATTTTTGTAATTTATTTTGCAAAAAATTCTTGATTCACATTTTAATTTTAATCTATTGATTGATATTGAAAACTGAGTCAGAATAGAGGGTCAAATTTGATTCATATAAATATTATTATATATGCTTAATTTTGAAATAAAATAAAAAAATAAAAAATAGCATGCAAAGATAAATAAATAAATAAATACATTTTCACCATGCAAAAATAATTTCCATGGCTTGTTGCATGGATTGCATGGCTTGTTGCAGGGAATGGGCTGAGAGAAAAAGAGAGAAAGAGAGAGAAGGGAGAGAGAAAAATAGAGAGAAAAGAGAGTTTGGTGGACTGGGCCGAGAGAAGAGAAAGAAAAAGAAAAAAAAAAGAATTGGGCCTGGCCTTGTCCAGTAAAAGAAAAAGAAAAAGAAAAAGAAAATAATAATAGTGATTAGTAAGGCTTAGTGGGCTGAGCTGACTTAGTGGGCTGGGCTATAATAGTAAAGGAAAAGAAAAGAAAAAGAAAAAGAAAAAAAGATAAGACACCAGGCTCGGCCTAGTCCAGTAACAAAATAATAATAATAATAAATAAAAATTCTCCAGTGGGCTTAGGTTTACGCATGGGCTTGGGCCTGAAATATTTCATAGGATTTATGAGTAAATGCTGAAAGAAATAAGTAAATAAATAAATGTTTTGGCCTTATAAATGTTTGGGCTTACCAAAAAAAAGTAATAATAAATAAATAAACGTTTAAGAGAGAAAAGAGAATGTTTGATGCAGTGGGCCTACAGTGGGCTTTATGAATAATAACACTGTAGGCCTAAATAAATAAAATGTAGTGAGCCTTATAAATAAAATGTATGGTAGGCCATAGTAAATGAAAATGCAGTCTACTTAATAAATGAATATGCAGTACTATTACATTATGCAATTAATTCACAAATTGGGTTATTAAATGACATTGAAAACTGAACCAGATTATTGAAATAATTTTAATGATATGAATTGTGGTACAATTGTGCATTAACATCTATCATTCTATATGTCATGTGCTTTGATATTACAAGTCATGTATTTTACATGTCATGCGTTTTGATATTACAAATCATGTGTTTTAATATTACAGATCATGTGTTATGATACTACATGTCATGTACAGTTATGAAAATGCAAGTAAGTTATCATGAATTGAAAAAAAAATTAAAGAAGGGTTATAAAATTTTCATGTGCATAATTCATTATGAATACGGGATGGGAGAAACTACATCATTGATAAGAACTGTATTGTACAAGATCTTATTAGCCAACTTCTTGATTGAGATGCTGAGGAATTTTACTGCAGCAGCACTGGGTGGTACTGGGCCACCATCTGATACATAAGTCACTATAAAAGTGATGTCCGTTACTGTTTCACAGTATGGGTTTTGACTTGACCACCTAGCGGTGTGACATGGTTCAGCGCCATGAGTTTGAGGCCGGGTCCCGGGTATGCATGGGCACTTGTACAATACGAAAACTGCGCCCTATCATATCCATTATTTAGTTTCAAGTGCTAATAAAAATTTTATTTAGACTTGACATCTTTACAAGATATTCATCTTTACATGATATTTATATGTTATTTGCAAATGCCATATATAAACTTGTTGTTATACTTTTCACTATTCATGTGACTGTTTAATACTATTACGATTTAAATGCATTTTATCTGTTTATTAAGGGATATTCTCAATGAAAGCATTTTATTCATTTGCATATTTTTATCTTTAGTACTGTAATAGTACACATATATTTTCCTTGTGTTACTTGCTGGGTTTAATCCCCTGAATTTCGAACCTAGATTTAGAGGACCAAGAAGGAGAACCAGCCCTGACTAAGGATCCATACTTCATCGATCAGACCGAGCAATATTAAGTAGTGAAGTACTTTCCGAAGAATCTTGTATATATTGTTCGTATTTCCTTTGTTTGGACACAGCTTTTCTCCTTTGCTTCTTTCGTGTTCATATTTAAAGCAGTGTGCCATTTTATGTAATGAACTTTTTGTTTAAATGAAATCTTTTCAGTTTCAGACATGTTATTTATTTATCTGATTGTGGCAGTAGTTACGGTTATTCCAAGATCCTGTGACTGTTGAGTTATCTAGTGCAAGTAATAAGTAACGTCCTCCATTTTGGAAAGCAGCTGGAAAACGGGAGCGTGACAAGATTCGTGCAGAGGAAAGTTGAAGCACAGAAGAGCCACTTTTGCCACTATTTGGCGGCATTAGCTGCCAATTGGCAGCTCCCCAGGGCCCACTCTAGGTGATTTTTCTATGGGGTTTCAATGTAATTTTATAGTTTCTCACTTGTACTCAAATTAGGATTTGATTTTCACAAACCTATATATTGGTTGTATCCTTATAATCTAGGGTTTCATGAAGATTATGATATAATTTTGTACTCATAATTATAAATAAAATTAGAGTTTTGCCGAAGGGGTGACGGCTGTCATACCAAACTCCATTGCTATTCAACAATATTTCTTTGATAATTTTCTTCTAATTGCTTTCTAATTTAGATTTTTCTTTCTTTCTATATTAGATTTTCTCGCTTTCATGAATTAAAATATGATCTTTTTAATTAGAACTATTAGCTAATTTAGTGTAGCTCTAGCATGTAGATGAAACAAGGAATTCACCATGTAGTTACTCTCTAGTATTTTCTTCCTAAATAAAATAATAAAGATAAAATTTTTCAATGAAAAGATTAAAATATTAAAATATAACAACTCGTAGATTAATATTGAAAAGATTAAAATATAACAACTCGTAGATTAATACTTTGATAGATTATACTTGAATTAGATTTCTTGATAGCCTATACTTAGTTAGGGTTTAAGGTTGTTACTTTTCATATTTATCATAGAGTTATATAACGATTTAGTTTATCTCTATAAAAAGTCATATCTTTGATGCGTTATGCTTACACACCACTTGATAACACATGCTTAGAACACTTTAAGTAAAGATTAAAACTAAAAGATCAATTTTTTATGATAGAAAGAAGATAATAGAAATAATACATTGTTGTGAACTAATGGAATCTATATTATAGGCTAATTAGAATAACTATCATTCATCTTAGAACCCGTAGTTAATCCGCTAGGACTAAAGAATTAGTGAGAATGCAAAAATACCTTAGATCCCTGTGGTAACGACCTGTTAGAGCTATAACTGACATTGTACACTTGCAATAGATTTATCACACCAACTAAAAATTATTCCACTTCTTTTATTGCTTGTCGGTCTATTCAACCTCTTAGTCTGTTCGAGAAAGTATGGTCGTCGGTTAGGGCTAGCTCTCCTTCTTCGCCTTCCAAAATTGGATTCAAAAGCTAGGAGATTAAACCCAGTAAGTAACATTTAAAGGAAATATGTGTATTGTTATAGACTGGAGTGTTAGTACACGTGGACATATTTATATCAGTATTGATCGTGAACATACAAAATTAAGTGTGTAAGCAAGTATAAATAAATAAATAAACATGACTAATATATATTTGGATCATGTACGCAATCGGTCTGAGTTATTATCCAAGTTAGTTGTAGAAGTTATTTTAATGGATAAGATAACGATTTTCTCTATTGTCATATAAGTACCCATACATTCCCGGGTCCCGGCCTCAATCGCATGGTGTAGAACTATATCATACCGCTAGGTATTATCATTCACATCTTGTACTATATTACAGTAACAAATATACCACATTGAGTATTAATTATCACTCAGTGATCCAGTATCACCCAAACTGCTGCAATAAAAAATTCTAGGCCTTAACATTTCATTAGTCTTTATTCGACATGACTCTTATCTATCATATAATTTTTCCTACCCTGAGTTCATGATACATGTTACACATGACATATAATAACATTATGACATGATTCATTCATTCACATATACGTGTCCATCTCTATTATTCATGAAATCATTGACAATTTATTACTGGATTATGTATATACAATAATGTTATATTCCATTTCGTTATCATGTCACTATTCGCTCTATCATGTTCATTATATATCAGTCATATTAGTACAATATGTCGTGTCACAAATAAGTATCACATGTCAAGCTATATTATCGAGATTAAATTAGAAAATTTAGGCCATCAACCCTACAAATCCTTATTAATTTCGAAACAAAAATAGTTCACAGTAAAGAGTTTAATTTTTAGATATATCACAAATAGTAGTAAGTTAATTACCCACATCCTAAGCATACTTAATGTATACAATTGCTCAATATATGATGTTTCAGATATTTTCCAATACATTAATATATTCTATGATTATTTCTGAATAATGCTTCAAAAAGGAGATTTTAGTTGCCATTTGAATGTAGTGTACAAAAAGAAAATATTGTGAAAGTCATATGTTATACATGTCATTCTATGACAATAGCGCACGAAAACTAGATTATCAAAGATTTAGGCATCCTTAACAACAAGTAGGATATCTACAACACCCTAATAAGTTAGCTAACCTATTTCCATGAACAAGTTAGAAAAATAATAAGAAGAAAACCAACAGATCCAAAAAGAGAGCATAACAGTAAAATCTTAATCATATATGAATTAGTTTAAGTGTTTAAGCAAGTTGATGTAACTTTTTTTTTCCATATACTGTTCATCGTGTGCTCTGTTATCAAACTGCAGCCAGGCCTTTAAAGTTTCTATTTTTCAACCATATATCATTTCGATATTTATTTTATATATATACACATATATTTTTTGCTGAAAATACTTCAAGAAAGCACACTAAATTAAGAGTCAAAAAATGTGAGTTGAGCATAATCATAAAATAAAATAAAATAAAATAAATTACTGACATATAACACACATTAAATAAATTTTTAAAGAAAGAGACTAGAGAAATAAGAGTATTACTTACTTGGATTTGCTACCTTGGATTATTGGAAAATTTCTCTAGTTGCTCTTTTCTTTTTATTCATTGTCAGAGTCTCATTTATCCTTTACTCTTTGGTCCCTCTTTCTCTAGTTTCTCTTCACTGCTCAAGTTGCTGATACTCTCTCTTTTTTTTTCTTTTTTTATTGAAGAACTTTGCTGAGCTGAGAAGAAGAGTGTTGAAGTTCACTGTGGTGAGAATTGTGAGGATTGGCTTTTGGATTTTTTTTTTCTCCAAAGAAAAATATTTAGAACCAAAGGAGTTCAGAGTTGCCTTCTCTGATTCACTGTGAAAGTGGACGAGGTTGGATGGAAATTGGGGGTAGGTGCTGAGATGTAGGATGGGAAATATTTTCCCGTTTAAGCGAAAGGATAATCTATATTTCAGTCTTTGCGCATACCTGGACAATTTCTCCACCGATTTCAAGGGACTTGAGTCTACTAAAATGAAAGGATGAGATTGAATAGTCTTAATTATTTATTTAATTATAATATTTTATAGATTACAACTTTAATTTGATAACTTCTAAATTTACAACGAGAAAAATACTAGGAATTTATCTATATATCATTTCAACGTTAGGAATGAAAGAAATAAAATTCCAAAATAATTAAATAATAATTTAATATTTTAAAATTAGTAAAATTTGGAAATATTATTTTGACTTTTCAAAAAAATTTCTAAAAATCATAAGCATTAGAAAATCAATAACTGCAAAGATTGAATGTCAATTGGAGTTAAGAATTTAAAGTTATGCCTATTGAAATTTATTTATGTTTCTAGATTAATTTCAGTAGCCTTAATTTTGCACGTTCAGATCCAAAAGAAAATTACGAGAGCATGAATTTTGGGATATTACATCTTACGTACCTAACGAAAGAAGTTCGTCCTTCAAATTTTAAATTCAGGAACATGGCAATATATATGGACATGCATAGATACGGAGATGAATAAAATTAGCATATTTGATCATGAGAAAATATTTGGATATTTTATCCTGATATCGTTCTCAAGCGTCCAAATAAACTCTCTTAGTGATTGTGCATCTCATGAAATAAAAATCAATGATATTGCTTAATTTTTCAAGACTTTATCTGTCGGCAACAATTTGAACAGGTTCTTCTCGTACTTTTAGGTTCGATCTCCTATCTATCTCTGACAGATCTACTATTTTGTACTTATTGCCTTAGCACTTTCTTAAATGAGATATATCAAACACATTATAAACGGTTTCCATCTCTAGTAGTAAAGATGATAATCTGTAAATAAAATTTCCAATTCATCTTTTAAATTTTATTTGAGATAGAGAAATATCAAAATAAGATAGACTTTAATCAAGAATAGCTGCTACTAATTTAGGGTGCATGTCATCCTGATTAAGCAATATGTAAGATATAAGTGATAAATATCGTTATAGAGTCTACTCCTAAGGTCTTAATACACAGTTATAATAGACTCGAAAAGAGAACTAAATCTCAACTAAACATAACTGCAAATTGTAGGGATATAAGATCATAAATGAACTCATGACTAATTGCAAAATTTAGTCACACAAAAACGATCTTAATAAGCAACTGCAATTGATGACACTAGAGAATAAATCTCTACAATTGTCTTAACAACTTAATAAAACTTGTGATTTATAAAACGTTCAAGATATGAACCATATTATGAAAAAGTTGAGATTAAATATACTAAGTGTCTAATGTGAACGACCAATTAAAGTAATATAGTAAGACAATCATTTGGAGAGATAAAACCAAACTTGATAAATGAGATAAAAATATCATATTCTGACCTGCTGAAATTTGTCTTCACCTAATATAGTTCATCATCAATTTCTTGTCCTATGTTTTCCAACTTGACTAATTTTACAAAATCTCAGCCTTCTAAGATGTCATAATGTCCCTTACATTCACTTTTCCTTAGGTTGTTTCTTATCTGCTAGTCTATTTGCCTAGCTAATCTCGCCAACTATACTTACTTTGTCAAGTCTACTAATATTGATTAATCCTTCTTTTCTCATTGAAAGTGCATACTCAAAGTCACATCTCCTATATTTAGTCTCCACAATTTCCTTTCAAAAAAAATCCAGGCATGACATTCATCCACATTTTTCTCTAGCAACTTAAAGACAAGATCCATATTGAATCAATCTTCCATTCTGAATCAACAAGTATTCCAATTCCTAACTTGAATCATCAATATAAACTTTCATTCCTATAGAGTTATCTGGAATTGCTAACGCATGTGTTGTTACTAATCTCCATTTTAATTCTTCAAATGCCTTATCACACTCCTCCATCTAGATACATTTCACTCTTTTTCTAGTCAATTTAGTCAAAGGAATGTAATTTTTGCAAAATCTTATACAAACTTTTGAAAACCCGGCCATCCCTAGAAAGCTCCAAATTTTCGATACATATTTTGGCACGGCTAATCCATCACAGCTTCTATATGCTTAGGATCAACTGGTACACCATCTCCAAAAACTATATGACCCAAGAAAGTAATCTTATTCAACCAAAAGTCATATTCGCTCAATTTTCCATATAATTTATTCTCTCCAAGTCTCAGCAAAATTATCCTCAAATTCTCAGCATGCTCTTTTCTATTCTTGGAATATGTCAAGATATCATAATAAATACTGCGATAAACGTATCTAGATGCCGAGTAAAAATATGGTTCATCAAATTCATAAATACTATTGTGCATTAGTCACTCCAAACAGTATCACAAAATATTTATAATAAGCTTGTCTGGTCCTAAATGAAGTTATTGGAATATTTTTTATTTGAATCCTTACTCGATGGAACCCCAAATGAAATCTATCCTCGAGAATAATTTTTCTCCTCCCAATTGATCAAACAGATTGGTTATTCTCGATAATGGGTATTTACTCTTGATCGTCACTATATTAAACCTTTATAGTCTACACAATTTTTAACTTTCATCTTTCTTTCCTATTAATAATACTAGAGCTCCCAAAAGTAAAACACTAGTTCTTATAAATCTCAACTTTTATAGGTCACTTACTTATCTCTTAACTTCATCTAATTCTGCAATTTCCATCTGTTAAGCTGACTTACAAATTGTTTCAGTTCCATAGATAATACCAATAGTAAATTTTACTGTCCTTACTATCTCTTCAAGAAAAATATCTAAGAATTCTTATACTACTGAAATCACTTTTTTCTCCTACTTCCAAAACTCTTCCTTTCGAGAATACCTTAAATTCCACTAGTTTTAAAGATTGACTTTCACCTTAGATTCACGAATTTGAAATATTAATCTTCTTCTACAATCTATTACCATATAGAAGGTACTCAACCAATCTCTGCTTTGGATAACATTATATCATCCTCCAATTATAATTAACAAGTTGATAAAAATTTATTTACCATTAATTACTAAGAGACACATTAACAAAAGATTGGAACGATATTGTTCCACAATAGACCGATTAGAAATCAATAATGGAATTCAAAAGTTATATGCTTCAAACAAATATGAAACAGTAGGATATGCACGATACTGGATCTGATAGATATTCAAGAACAAGGAAGATTTATCAAGAATAAGTAACAAATATATTCTTATGTGGCAGTAGTCCTATGGTCTTCCACCTAAATTAAGGCATTGATACCACCCTATAATACCCTCATTTTTCAGCTGCTTTCTAATTGGAGGATGCTACTTAAAATTTAGACTAGACAACCCAACAGTTACAGAGTCTTGGAATAAGCATATCTACTGCTACATTCAGATGAATAATAAAATGCTTGAACTGAAAAGATTTCATTTATATAAATAATTGGTTACATAAGATAGTACACTGCTCTAAATATGAACACAAAAATATTAAAAGAACAAAAAAGAAAAGCAGTGCCCAGACAAAAGAAAATATAAACAAATATCTAAAGGATCTCTAGAAAGTATTCAATTTTTTTTAACTGCCTCTCGGTCTGTTCGAGAAAGTATGGCCATTGGTTAGAGCTGGCTTTACTTCTTCATTTTCCAAACCTAGGCTCAGAATCTATGAAATTAAATCCAGCAAATAACACTTAAAAAAAAAAGAGGTGTACTATCGTAGTATTGAAGTGTCAGTGCATGTGGGTATGCTCATTTAAGTGTTGGTCGTGAACATATAAAATTAAGTATGTAGCTAGTATAAATAAATAAAAAAAATATGACTGAATAATTACTCGATGTATCTAGATCATGTATGTAATCGGTCGCAGTCATCATCCAATTTGGTTGTAGAAGCTTTTTAATAGATAAAATAGTATTATTCTCTTTTGTCGTATAAGTGCCCATACATACCCGTCCCGACCTCAATCCATAGTGCTGAACTATGCCCTACTGCTATGTATTATTATTTACACTTCATACTATATTACAGTAGCAGATATATCATACTAGGTATTAATCATCACTCACTGATCCAATATCACTTAGGCCGCCATAGTAAAATATTCTCTGTCTTACATCTTATTAGTCCTTATACGACATGACTCTTATATATTATATAGCTTCTCTACATCTCTGAGTTCATGATACATGGTACACATGACTTATAATGACATCATGACATGATTCTTTCATTCACAAATACATGTCTATCTCTATCATTCATGATATCATTAATAATTCATTATTGGATAAAGTATACACAATATTGTTATATTATATTCTCTTATCATGTTACTATACTTGCTATCATGTCCATCATATATCAGTCATATTAGTACAATCTGTCATGTCACAAATAAGTATCGAAAGTCAAATTATATTATTGACATTAAATTAGAAGATTTAGACCATCAAACCTACAAATCCTTATCCACATCGAAATAAAAACAATTTACAATAAAGAGTTTACTTTTTAGATAAGCTAATTATATAATGTATACAGTTGTTCATGATATAATATTTCAAAGATCCTCCAATACATTAACGTATTCTTTGTATGCTTCTTAATAATCCTTTAAAAAGGAAATTTTAGTTGCCATCTTAAAGTAGTATAGAAAAAGAAAATATTGTGAAAGTCATTTATTATGCATGCCAATTTAGGACAGTAGCGCACTAAAACTAGATTATCAAAGATTTTGTCATCCTTAACCACAAGTAGGATTTTTACAACGTTCTAACATCCCTAATAGATTATCTAACCTACATCCATGAACAAGTTACAAAAATATTAATAAGAAAACCAACATAACCAAGAAAGACAGCATAACAACAAAATCTTAATCAGATATGGATTAGCTTAAGTGTTTAAGCAAGTTGATGTAATGCCATGTTTTATATTATTCATTCTGTGTTCTAGTATCAAACTGCACCTAGGCCTTTCAAAGTTTCTTTTTTTAACCATATATCATTTCGATATTTACTTTATATGTATACATATATTATTTCTAGAAAATACTTTAAGAAAGCACACTAAATTAAGAGTCAAAAATGTGAGTCGAGTATAATCACAAAATAAAATAAAAAATAAAATAAATTACTAACACATAACACAAATTAAATAAATTTTCAAAGAAAGAGATTGGAGAATAGGAGTATTTACTTACTTGAATTTGTTACCTTTGGTTATTTAAAAATTTCTGTATTTTTTTTTTTTTTTTGTTTATTGTCAAACTCATTTATCCTTTACTCTTTGGCCCTCTTTCTCTAGTTTTTCTTCATAGCTTAGGTTCTCATACCCTCTCTTTCTTCTTTCTTTTTTCCTTTTTTTATTGAAAAACTTTGCTGAGTTAAGAAGAAGAGTGTTGAGAAAAGATCACTTTGGTGAGAATTGTGAGGATTGTTTTTCAGATTTTTTTTTCTCTAAAGAAAATCACTTAGAAGTAAAGGAGTTGAGAGTTACCTTCTTTGATTCTTCTTACAACGACGATGGAAGCGGGCGATGTTAGATGGAAATTGGGCGCAAGTGTTGAGATACAAGGTGGGAGGTGTTATCCTGTTCAAGTGAAAGGTGGGGTGGATGAAGGAGAAGGATAATTAATATATATTTATTATATACTTACCCACTTTAGTTAAATGATAGTTCACCTTTATATTTCAGCCTTTGCTTACACTTAGACAATTACTCCACCGATTTCAAGGAACTTGAGTCTTCTAAAATGAAAGGATGAGATTGAGTAGGCTTAATTATTTATTTAATTATAATATTTAAATTAATATAAAATGTAGAGATTAATGAGAGAAATACTAGAAATTTATTTGTTCATTTCAATATCGGAAATGAGAGAAATAAAATTCTAAAATAATTAAAAAATTAATTTAATATTTTAAAATTAGTAAAATTCGAAAATAGCTTTTCGACTTTTCTGAAAAATTTCTAAAAATCAAAAATATTAGAAAACAATAACCACAAAACCGAATATCAAATGGAATTACGGATTTAAAGTTACACTCACCAAAACTCATTTCAGTGTTGAAATTGATTTTGGTAGCTTAATTTGGCATGTTCGGATCTAAAAGAATAATACGAGTAGCACGAATTTTAGGATATTATAATTTATTACCACTAAAAAACTTGAACTCTGAATGCCTAAGAATTTTAAATACTATTCTTTTCTTCCTGTAATCTATTACTGCATAAAAAATACTGAGCGACTCCATTCCTAAAGTGATATCAAATCCTGGAGAATCAATCACCAAAAGGTTTGCATAAAACTCCCTTACACAAATAACAATGGGACACAATTTATATTTTTTTCCTAGATGAAATCATCACATTCCCAGTATTAATGTTCCAACCAGCAAATAAATTATTATAAGGAATGCAATGAGAGGAAACAAATGTAGAGGATACAAAACTATGAGATGCGCCAAAATTAAATAATATAAATGTCGGTGTAGTATAGACTAAGATAGTACATGTCACCACATCACTGGTCTTACTGGGCTGTTCTGATGTCAGTACAAGGGAATGTCTCTGTCTCTAGTTCCCTACTACTTGGGTCCTTTAGAAAGCTTGTTGCCTAGTGACAAGTGCATGACCACTCTGAGTAAGCCTCATAGGTATCTGATGAGATGGCGCTGGTAATCTTTATTGTTGAGGAGGTGCTGGAAGCCTTTGCTGTTATTATTGTGGTGCTAGTAATCTGGCAATGCTCTCTATCTTCCTTCGTCCTGACAACCTCCAATCTAATGATCCACCGAGCTGCATATTAGGCATAAGTTGTGAGCTAACCTGCAATGTTTTTGAACATGTCGTGGTCAGAAACAATAACTGCAAACCACATTGTAATCATGTTTTGTGACTTGACGCTTCTGTGGTAGTGCTAAAATATCCGTACCAGAACTTCCTTTCATTTGTCCCATACTCCTCTTCTGGGACCCCATATGAATTTTTCCCTTCCTATCCACTATCTTCTCTTATACTCTAGGAGTGTTTAAAACCTAAGTATAAGTTTCAAATTGTGAGGTAGCTATGCGCTCCTGAATTTCAAAATTCAAATTATTCTATAACCTTTATCCCCCTATCTGCTTCTTGAGCTACCAACAATAGAGAAAATCTACTCAATCTAAAAAATTATGTTGCATAATCATCTACTGTCCGGTTTTCTTGTTTCAAATGGATAAACTTCTACTCCAGGTTTCATTGTGCTACTGAGGAAAGAACCTCCTACAGAAATTCTCCTTAGAAACCTCCTATGTTATCGGCTTCACCAACCAATGCTCCTCGGCCAACAACTATGTGCGAACAATGTCCATAAATTGAATCTTGATCACCTCCACACAATCTCCATCTGCTACTCATGCTGCACCCAATACATTCTTAGTGTCTACCAACCACTACTCTACCTTCATAGGTCCTTAGTTCTATAAAATGGTGATGGATTCAACTTCCTGAAGTATAACACATTGCCCGTCCTCTATTTTCTAGTCACCAACTCTTATTGCAACATCTCAGTCTATTGTTATTGGTTCTCAATAAGCCCCTTAAGTAACTCCATCATATTGGGATCTTCAGCTTGGAGAGTGATACTGGAGGAAGTGATAACGACGATTAGCCACTTCTCTGAAAGACAAAGGATTTGGATTAGATCAGGAAACAAATGATAAATGGAATGATAGGATAGAAGGAACCAAAGAAATAGGACAAAAATAAGAATCAATGATAACTGTTATTTATGTATGTATATATGTTGCAGTAATCCTAAATAGAGACCTCTAACCAGAGGCCAACGCCAAACTTGGACTCTGATAGCAACTAAAATGCCTCGCATTTCAAGATATGGTAGCATTCGTCATAAATGAATACGCCAAGGCTAAAAAATAATTAATAAATTGAGTGCTATTATCACAAAATCATATACACATATGCACAGAATGAATAATAGGAAGACACGAAACTATTTTATTCCAATAAGATAATAATCAGATCAAAAGATATGAAAGGATCCAAAAAATAATAATACTTATTACAATTTTAGACTTCAAGTTTGGAAAATAAAAAACTGAAGTGAATGATATTATCTATTTTACTAAAATAATAAAATAAATGAAGATTCCATAATAAGAGCCTTGCAGCGAAAGCACCTAATGATTATCTGTTAACTCCTCAAAATATTATTCCAGCTAAGGTGGATCCTTTTCTTGGGACACCTGCAAATTAGGTCTGGGCGCGCTAAGCCAGAATTGTTAGAATGACCTAACAAGTGCAATAATAAAATAATATATATATATACACACACATAGACACGCTATGTGTACTATATAGATTACAAGATAGAAATAAGTAGAAAACAACTTGTTTTGAAAGTCAAAGTAGCTATCTCAATGAAAAAATTGTATAAATATCATGTGAATACTGTTCATAGCAATAGTTACAATGAAATAAATTAAAAAAATAAAGGGGTATTTGGTTTGTCCCTTAATTCTTTATAAATTATGATTTAGTCCCCCAAATCTTCATATTTATGATTTAGTCTCCCAAATCCTCTAAGTTACTACAGTTTAGTCCCTCCGTTAGTTTTTCGTCCAAATAAACGGCAGAATTTAATTTTTACTTTTTTTAAAATAATAAAATGACTTAAATACCCCTATGAAGAAAAAGAGGGGAAGAATAGAGAGATAGAAGAGAAGAAGAAGGGGGGAAGCCAATGAACCTAATAAAGAAAAGGAGAAGAGAGGAGGAAGAGAGAAGGAAAAGAGAGGAGGAAGAATGAAGAAAAGGAGAAGAGAGGAGGAAGAGGTAAGGAGAAGAGAGGAGGAAGATGGAAGAAGCAATTAGGGAAGGGTAAAAATGAAAAAATCAGGTCAAAAAATAAACTGGGCTAACAGAAGTTAAGGAGGGGGACTAAATTGTAGTAACTTAGAGGATTTGGGGGACTAAATCCTAAATATGAAGATTTAGGGGACTAAATTATAATTTATAAAGATTTAAGGGACAAACCTGTTAATACCCCTAAAATAAAATAGGTTATTATAGTCAGTTATTAATATTTTTGGAACTATTAGAAATAATGTGCCATATGTTTTATGAGTATCTTGTGCATAGTTGGGACTGCAATCATGATTCCTGATGCTATTCCAGGACGTACTGCTAGGTACTAATGAAATACAAATTCTGATGAGTTTAAACTCTAGGCACACAACTCTATATAATGATGATGATTCAGTAACTACATAAAACCTCTATAATTGGGTTCCTAAGTTTGGTTATACAAATTCAAGAATGTAAAACTCCTAAAACATGTGTATAGTTTCTTCTTCAATTTCCCCATTAACGTTATGAATTTATTTCATGTTATACGTAAATAATTGAATCAAACCAACATATGCAAAGTGAGATAGATGTGTCTATATACAATGTCTCTAATCAAGATTAACCAATTTGCCATAAAAAAGATTATGATTTTCTAAATTTGTATGATGTCTTCAAAATGATATTAGTACTTTTTCGTATACAATTGCATTATTTTGATAAGGATACAAATAGAATTATATAAGCACAGCTTGATATGAGAAGTGAGGATACATACAACAAATCCACTGTTATGGAGTGTCTTTTTCCCATCTTTTTTTATTTTTATTTTTTTGAAGCAAACCTACTTTGCTCTGTAAATAGAACAGTGAAAAATCCTATTATTTATATTGTTCAGTTCACTGAATAGAACAGTGAAAAAAAATCTTGTTCTGTTCACTGAATAGAACAGTGAAAATCCTATTCTGTTCATTAAACATAATAGTGAAAAATCCTGTTCTGTGAATAGAATAGTGAGAAAATTCTCTTTTGTTCACGGAATAGAATAGTGAAGAATCCTGTTTTGTTTAGTATTTTTTTTTTTTAAATTTTTTATTCTAAGATTGGTTGCAGCTACTGATCATGGGGGAAAAAATTGTGATCATGGGCTTAAAAGATCTAATGTATCAAATACGATAGCATCAACTATAAGCTTTTTGTAATTTAGTCAATTTATTGGTAAAGAAACTATGAACAAGTTTTATCTAAACAAACCCTGAGTACTCATCTTCTATCCATTTACTATCATGGGGTAATCACCTCTACAAATGCTTCCTAAGAGATGTCTATGCAAAAACAAAATGATTATAAATATACAACCATCTTACATAAATGAGTATTGCAGCATGCACCACTTAAGGTGAATGATTATTGATTTAAATGAAATTAGACAAATGAAATAGACGTTTTTCTAGAAAAATATCTATTTAGATCAAAATACTCATGACAAGTTCATACTAATAACTGTGCCCATGTTTCTAATTATAACTGTATATAGCATTTGTTTGTGTAGGAATGGAAGCAGTTTCTAATTTGTCTTACAGTATTATGTAACATAATAAGCCAAAAAAAAGATAACATTTCTTTATCTTCATTTACTTTCAGTTAGACTAGTTAACAACTATCAATGTCAAAATCAAAAGAAAACAAAATTTTAGTTCGCTTGTATGTATGAAAATATTGATGAACAAATCAATATTTTACAGAGACAATCAAAGCAATCTAAGACATCATCAAATAGAGGTATGTAAAACAAGATTTAATTCTATATAGTCTAAACCTTTATGGTTTTGGTTAGCAAGTAATAAAAAATGTATAAATTTATTGACTTATAAGTTTTTGCTTTCTATCGTTTTTTTTAAGACCATATAAAATAAATAAAGATCATAACTTTATGACAAAAAAAATGCAATGTAAGAAGAAAAATGATATGATAAAAAAATATATGAAAATTGAGAGATACAAGAAGAATTTTTATTCATGATAATATTATAATACTCATTTAAATTGAACAAAATGGTAAAGTTAGAATGCACTTAACTCGCCTGGATGACGAATTCCTAAAGATGAAATTGAAAGATCTCCAAATATTAGAATTTCCTCTCCTCTTTTCTTTTCTGCAGTCCCTTTTCTCTCTCTTTTTTTTTCTTCTTTATATTTCTTCTTTATACTATTTTTTTTACGTAAAAAAGAAAAGGGGTATTTACGGATCTATCCCTTAAATCTTTATAAATTATAATTTAGCCCTCCAAATCTTCATATTTAGAATTTAGTCTCCCAAATCTTTAAGTTACTATAATTTAGTCCCTCAGTTTATATTTTGGCCCGATTTTTCCATTTTACCCCTGATTTTCTACACTTAATTTCCCTTCTCTCTTCTCACTCTCTTCTTACTTCTTATTGGGTTCCCCCTTATTCTTCTCTCTCTATTTATTTATTGGGTTCTCCCTCTCTATATTGAAACCAAATGTACTATTCTCTACTAAATGTGTTAAATCTTTAAGTCTCAATATAAATTTATTTATTGGGTTCTCCCTCTCTATATTGGATAAATTCATTTCTAGGTTTAATATATTTTGTAACACCCCAAAATTATCATGCTTATTAAATTATAAATTATCAAGTTAAAAATTTCTTTCTATACACCTTCAAATTTAATTAAGTTTCTAAAAGCACCCCTTTGGCATTTAGTGGTGATGAGTTGTTAAAGTAGAGTGAGAGGTGGCATTCTAGTTGGACACTTGTTCTACATGCAAGAAGCCTTAGGACTAGGTTAAACGATAAGATTACCGAAATGCCCTTAGGCATATATAATCTCATTCTCTCAAAAAGAAATATTGTCAAAGAACAAAGTAAAATCACCCTCCTTTCTCTAACCTTAGTTCTTTTTGGTTCGCTTGAAAGAAAGAAAGAAAGGGAGAAAAGAGAAAGCCAAAGAGAAAAGACATTCGCTAAATCTAAGGAGATTGAAGAGGAATTTGAGGCAAGTAACACCTTATTCTTGTTCTCTCTTTGAATCGTATTTGAGTACAAATAGCATGTATGATCTTTCTTGTAAATTATTTGATTTGTATTGTGAGAATACAATTCTTTTATGGATTTGGTGCAAGTAGCATCTTGTTCTTATTTTCTCTTTGAACCGTATTTGAGTACAAGTAACATGCATATTCTTTCTGGGGATTTATGTGATTTGTATTTTGAGAAT
This sequence comes from Dracaena cambodiana, assembly GCA_036321105.1. Classification (NCBI taxonomy): domain Eukaryota; kingdom Viridiplantae; phylum Streptophyta; class Magnoliopsida; order Asparagales; family Asparagaceae; genus Dracaena; species Dracaena cambodiana. The sequence continues at coordinate 16,033,912 of JAYEPQ010000006.1, read as the reverse complement.
ATGATTCCTTTAAGGACTTTGTGCAATAACACTTTATTTTTTTGATTCCTTCTTGAAATTGTTATTTGATTTGTATCATGAGTACATGATTCCTTTTTTTGGATATGCATGATTCTTATTGGGATTTATTAGATCATTTTGGATATGCACACTTTGTCAAATTCGCAGACTGCACACTTAGTCAGATTCACAAAGTGCACACTTAGCTGATTCACAAACTGCACACTTAGCCTGATTTGCGAATTTACACATTTGGCCTGATTCGTGGATTTACATACTTAGCTTGATCCGCGGATTTACACATTTAGCCTGATTCGCGGATTTACACATTTGGCCTGATTCGCAGATTTACATACTTAGCTTGATTCGTAGATTTGCATACTTAGCCTGATTCGCGAATTTACAGACTTAGCCTGATTCGCGGATTTATGATAACATGACATGTGAATATCAACATGATACATGAGGCAAGATTATTCATGAAAATAAGTTCTAGTATCTTTATTACATGAAATATTCTTATGATAAATTAAGGCAAGATTATTCATGAGAATAAGTTCTAGTATCTTTATTACATGACATGAGAACAAGTTTTAGTATCTTTATTACATGACATGAGAACAAGTTCTAGTATGTTTATTACATGACATGAAGTATTCTTATGATACATGAAGACAAGATTATTCTTGAGAACAAGTTCTAGTATCTTTATTACATGACATGAAGTATTATTATGATACATGTGTACATGATCCCAAATCTTGATTCCTGAACTCTTGATTCTTGTGAAAATGATATGTATACAATTTGACATGAAAGGCCACGTGTTTCCTTTAATTCACGTATATCATATGCATTACTAATATGGGAAAAACTACATGATGGATAGATAAGTACCGTATTGTACAAGAATCTTATTGGCCAACTTCTTGATTAGGTGCTGAGGGCCTTTTACTAGCAGCACTGGGTGGTATTAAGTCACCGTCTGATACATGAGTCACCATGTGGGTGATGGCCGTTACTTGTTTCATTTAACGGGGTCTGACTTGTAAGCTCCTAGCGATGTGTCATGGTTCAGCGCCATGAGTTAGAGGCTGGGTCCCGGGTATGCACGGGCACTTTTACAATATGAGAAAATGCGAGCTATCTTATCCATCATTGAGTTCCAATTTCAATACTAACATGATATAGACTTGTTAAATTATACATGAATTTTGTGGATGACTTACATAGTTCTTGTTACATGCAACATGATTAACACTTACTTCACATAGACTTGTCACCTTTATATGATTTGTGTCTGCTATTTGCATGAATAGTCTTACTTAATTCAATTTTCAGTATTTTCAGGATACGTTTGTACCAACGCAATTTATTTATTCTTTTATTTATTTTTGTACTATGATAGTACACATGTTTCTTGTTCTTGTATTACTCGCTGGGTTTAATCCCATGGGTTTTCTTAAACCCAAATTATGAAAGTAGAGAAGGGGAGATCGCTCCAGACAACGACCCTTACTTCACCGACCAGATCGAGTAGAAGATATTAGTACAGTACTATTTGTGCACTTCGTACTTCTTGTACCTGTTTTCTTTTGTTGGGCACTACTTTAACTTTTTAGTATTTAACTCTTTTGTGTAAATAATTAGAGCAGTGTGTCATTTTATGTAATCAACTCTCTGTATGAATGAAATCCTTTCAGTTTTAGACATGGTTGTTCATCTTGATATGACAGTAATTACGGTTATTCCAAAATTCTGTGACTGTTGGATTATTTTTAGTATTTAGGTAGCGTCCTCCATTTTGAGAAGAAAGAAAAAAAAATAGAGCCAAATTGGGGGCGTTACAGTTTTGGTATTAGAGTCTAGGTTTAGGTGGGAGACCATATGACTATTGCTACATGAAAACATGTCTAAGATACATTCTTGACACTTCTTCCTTATCTTTGATACCCATCAAATCTAGTATCATGCCTATTCTATTTTTTCCAATTCATTTGGAATATCTATCTTGAAACTCCATCTGATTAATTTTCCTTGGTCCATCACAGAACAATGACGACACAATTTACTGTTAGTGCGAGCTAAAATCCAACGGATGAAATGTCTAAGCTTAGGAATATGGTACAAAGGGTAGCACAAACGCAACAAGCCACAATAATGATATTAGAAAAGATATTGCAGTGCCAAAAACAAGAGAGAATCAAAATTGTGAACCTTCTAAGGGTGGCGAATAAGAGGTCAGTGCATTTAAAGTGTCATATAGACAAGGAGCAAACCCATCGGCCAGGAAATTTGATGGCACACCAACAAAGAAGCAGGTGATGCCGAATCGAGGTCTAGTAATATGTAATTATTGTCATAAACCAGGACATATCAAGAAAATGTGTAGAAGAGCTCAAGGGTTTTGTCTGGTGTGCAGATCCACTAGTCATTAGTTGAGAGATTGCCCAAAAACTCAACAGTCGGCAAAAGCTAAGGTCCCATTTCAGGCAAAGGACAGACCAACAAACATATCAATCCATAAGGTTTCAGGACCAGATCAAAAAGGGCCTTTGGAAACCCAACAACAAACTCATACCAGCACCCAAGGAGGAACAAAATGGAGGAAATGGTAAATTAAGCTGATGAATGTGGAGAAAGTTCAAACCACTGTAGGAGTCGTGGCAGGTATAATTTTAGTTGGCAATATACCGGCCATTGTTTTATTTGATTCCGGAGCATTACACAGTTTCATCACTAGCATATTTGTTTCCCGCAATTTTATTGATTTTACTATCTTACCTGCGAGGTGGGACATTAAGACCGGGAATGATAGTATCATAACCAATAAAGAGTATAGATTGTATTTTTGGTGATTAATGAATTTTGTGCCAACTTATTAGTTATTAGTGGAGGATAATATGATGTTATCTTAGGTATGGATTGATTGAGTACCTTCCATGCAGTAATAGGTTGTAAAAGAAGGAACAATCACAGTAGTGTCAGAATTCTTAAATATATTTCCTGAAGAGATATCTGGACTACCACTAGTAAGAGCTGTAGAATCCACTATTGATGTTAGCCCTGGAGCTGAATTAGTTTGTAAACCCTTTATCAAATGAAAATCATGGAATTATAAGAAGTTAAGAGGCAAGTGGACGAGTTATTGAAATTGGATTTTGTAAGATCTAGTGTTTCGCTTTGGGGAGCTCCAGTATTATTAACAGAAAAGAAGAATGGAAGTCAAAGAATGTGTATAAACTATTGAGTTTTGAATGCAGTAATGATCAAGAATAAATATTCCTTACCAAGCATAACTGATCTGTTTGATCAACTGGAAGGAGTAAAGGCATTTTCAAGGATAGATCTTCGTTCAGGATTCTATCAAATTAGAGTCCAAACAGAAGATATTTTAAAAACTGCATTTAGAACTAGACATGGTCATTATGAGTACTTGGTGATGCCGTTTAGGGTAATTAATGCTCTGGCAGTATTTATAAATTTGATGAACTATATTTTTGCTCGGTATTTAGACAAATTTATGATGTTGTTTATTGACTATATATTGATCTACTCCATGAATAGAGAAGAGTATGTTAAATATTTGAGCATAGTTTTACAAACTCTAAGGGAACAAAAGATATATGGAAACTGAGTACATGTGAGTTTTGGTTGAATAACATTGCTTTCTTGGGCCATATAATATCTAGAGATAGTGTAATCAGCTGATCTTAAAAAGATAGAGGTTGTGATGGATTAGTCTTTGTCAAAAAAATCAGTATTAGAAATTCAAAAATTTCAAGAGATGACTGGGTATTACATAAGATTTGTACAAAATTTTACAAAAATCATATCTCCTTTGACTAAATTAATTAGGAAAGGAGGAGAATATGTCAAAATAGAGGAATGCAATAAGACATTTGAAGAATTAAGATGGAGACTGACAACAGTGTCAGTGCTAGTAATTCCGGATAATACTGGAGGTATGAAAGTTTGTAGTGATTTTTCAAGTTAGCGATTATGATATATGTTGGTATAGAGTGGAAAAATAATTAAATTTGGATCTTACCCTTAAGTTTCCAAGAAAGGTAAAATAAATATAAAACTGATTCCATACTTGTGTTTCTTTTAGAAGATTGGGAAGACTAAATATAAGAGATATGACCTTGAGTATGCAGTTCTAAAGGGAAGAAGAATGATTAAGAATAATTGGTGTTAGTAGACTTGGAGGAGTAAATATAGTTGATGAGACTAAATAGGCAAGCGAACTAGAAGATTTGGAACAATTCACGGAAAGGTAAATGTAAGGATACAAAGAGATCTTAGAAGGCTGAGAATTAGTCGATTGAAAGTAGATGATAAAAAGTTGATGATAAATTATAATTAAAGAAGTCAAATTTTATCAAGTCATAACATGACCATATATCTTAGTACTCAAATTAAAACTTATCTTCCCAAACGACTGTCTTATTTCATTACATTTGTTGATCAATCCCATTTGACATTTTAAATCTTCCATCTGCACTTTATTTCAATGTAGTCCATGTTTTCAATTTTTTTTGTATATCACAAGTCTTATCGAAGCAGCAAGGCAATTGTAGAGATTTATTCTTTGGCGCCAACAATTGCGCCACTTGATAGGACAATCTTGTGTAATTGAAATTTTGTAACTAACCATGAACTCATATCCAATCTTGTGTTTTTATCATTCACTACTCCATTACATCAACATTATAATAATTGAGGTTCATTTTCTCTTCTAGTGTCTGTCACAACTAGGTAATAGGACCACAAAAGATCTTTATCACTTGTATCTTTCCCATTGCTTAATCAGGATAGCATGACACCCTGAATTAGTAGCAGCTATTCCTGATTAAACTTTATCCTGCATTTATATTCCTTCACCTAAATAAAAAAAAATTGAGAACAAATTGGAAATCTTGTCTACCCAATATCATTCCTATCAAAGACATAAATTATTCATCATGTATTTAGTGTATCATAGATAAAGAGACGCTTAGGTGAAAGTCCAGAATAGTGACTCTATCAAAAGTAGACGAATTCTAATATGAGATGCACGATCACTAAGAGACTCTACTTGAGAACTTGAGGACGACATCAGAACTATTTTATGATTAGGCATGTTACTTGAATATATTTTTACATGATAATAAATACTTGGGTGCACTGACATAGTTTTGAATGCGAATTTTGAGGACGAAATTCTTTTATTAGGTGGATAGGATGTAACACCCTAAAATTATCATGCTTATTAAATTATAAATTATCAAGTTAAAAATTTCTTCCTATACACCTTCAAATTTAATTAAGTTTCTAAAAGCACCCCTTTGGCATTTAGTGGTGATGAGTTGTTAAAGTAGAGTGAGAGGTGATACTCTACTTGGGCACTTGTCCTACATGCAAGAAGGCTTGGGATTAGCTTAAAGGACAAGGTTACCAAAATGCCCTTAGGCACATATAGTCTCATTCTCTCAAAGTGAAATATTGTCAAAGAACAAAGCAAAATCACCCTCCTCTCTCTAACCTTAGTTCTTTTTGGTTCGCTTGAAAGAAAGAAAGAAAGAAAGGGAGAAAAGAGAAAGCTAAAGAGAAAAGATATTCGCTAAATCTAAGGTGATTGAAGAGGAATTTGAGGCAAGTAATTAACACCTTATTCTTGTTCTCTCTTTGAATCGTATTTGAGTACAAGTAGCATGTATAATCTTTCTTGGAAATTATTTGATTTGTATTGTGAGAATACAATTCTTTTATGGATTTGGTGCAAGTAGCATCTTGTTCTTATTTTCTCTTTGAACCGTATTTGACTATAACTAACATGCATATTCTTTCTGGGGTTTTAATTGATTTGTATTTTGAGAATATAATTCTTTTAAGGACTTTGTGCAATAACACTTTATTTCTTTGATTCCTTCTTGAAATTGTTATTTGATTTGTATCATGAGTACATGATTCTTTTTTATGATTATGCATGATTCTTATTGGGATTTATTAGATCATTTTGGATATGCACACTTTGTCAAATTCGCAGACTGCACACTTAGTCAGATTCACAGACTGCACACTTAGCAGATTCACAGACTGCACACTTAGCCTGATTCACGGATTTACACATTTGGCCTGATTCGCGAATTTACATACTTAGCTTGATTCGCGGATTTACACATTTTGCCTGATTCGAGGATTTACACATTTGGCCTGATTCGCGGATTTACATACTTAGCTTGATTTGCGGATTTACATACTTAGCCTGATTCGTAGATTTACAGACTTAACCTGATTTGCGAATTTATGATAACATGACATGTGAATATCAACATGATACATGAAGGCAAGATTATTTATGAGAATAAGTTTTAGTATCTTTATTACATGAAGTATTCTTATGATACATTAAGGCAAGATTATTCATGAGAATAAGTTCAAGTATCTTTATTACATGACATGAGAGCAAGTTCTAGTATCTTTATTACATGACATGCAGTATTCTTGTGATACATGAAGGCAAGATTATTCATGAGAACAAGTTCTAATATCTTTATTATATAACATGAAGTATTCTTATAATACATGTGTGCATGATCCCAAATCTTAATTCCTGAACTCTTGATTCTTGTGAAAATGATATGTATACAATTTGACATGAAAGGCCACATGTTTCCTTTAATTCACGTATATCATATCATTACTAACATGGGAAAAACTACATGATGGATAGATAAGTACCGTATTGTACAAGGATCTGATTGGCCAACTTCTTAATTAGGTGCTGAGTGCCTTTTACTAGCAGCACTGGGTGGTACTGACCACCGTCTGATATATGAGTCACCATATGGGTGATGCCCGTTACTTATTTCATTTAGCAGGGTCTGACTTGTAAGCACCTAGCGGTGTGTCATGGTTCAGCGCCATGAGTTAGAGGTCGGGTCCCGAATATGCACGGGCACTTGTACAATATGAGAAACTGTGTGCTATCTTATCCATCAATGAGTTCCAATTCCAACACTAACATGATATAGACTTGTTAAATTTTACGTGAATCTTGTGGATGACTTACATAGGTTTTGTTACATGCAACATGATTGACACTTACTTCACATAGACTTGTCACATTTACATGATTTGTGTATGCTATTTGCATGAATAGTCTTACTTAATTCATTTTTCAGTATTCTCAGGATACGTTTGTACCAACGCAATTTATTTATTCTTTTATTTATTTTTGTACTATGATAGTACACGTGTTTTTTGTTCTTGTGTTACTTGCTGGGTTTAATCCTCTGGGTTTTCTTAAGCCCAGATTATGAAAGTAGAGAAGAGGAGATCGCTCCAGACAACAACCTTTACTTTATTGACCAGATCGAGTAGAAGATATTAGTACAATACTATTTATGCACTTCGCACTTCTTGTACATGTTTCCTTTTGCTGGGCACTACTTTAACTTTGTAGTATTTAACTCTTTTGTGTAAATAATTAGAGCAGTGTGCCATTTTATGTAATCAACTCTCTGTATGAATGAAATCCTTCCAGTTTTAGACATGGTTGTTCATCTTGATATAGCAGTACTTACGGTTATTCAAAAATCCTGTAACTGTTAGGTTTATTTTAGTATTTAGGTAGCGTCCTTCATTTTGAGAAAAAAGAAAAAAAAAAGTAGAGCCAAATTGGGGGCGTTACATATTTAGTGGAGAATAATATATTTGGTCTCAATATAGAGAGGAAGAACCCAATAAATGAATAGAGAGAAGAAGAAGAAGAATGGGGGAACCCAATAAAAACTAAGAAGAGAGGGTAAAGAGGGAAGGGGGAATTAAGTGAAGGAAATCAGGGGTAAAATGGAAAAATCAGGCCAAAATATAAACTGAAAATTAAATTGTAGTAAGTTAAAGAATTTGGAGAAGTAAATCCTAAATATGAAGATTTGAGGGACTAAATTATAATTTATAAAGATTTAAGGGGCAGATCTGTAAATACCCCAAAAGAAAATTGAGATGGGAAGGTTGTTGGGTCGTTAGCATGTTAGGATATAATAGAATTATTAACTTAGATTGGATCTTATCTTTTAAATTTTATTTTTAAAAAAACTAATCCTATCTCTTATTTATATATATATATATATATATATATATATATATATATATATATATATATATATATATATATATATATATATATATATAATTTAAAAAATAACTGTTTAAGATTTTGTAGGATTGAGACATTACAGGTTCCATCTAATAATACATCAAATCATCATCTATTATCTACTAAAACTTTGTATGAGTATAATAGTATACTAATATTTAGTCAAACTAATTATTGCTTGAAGCCTGGAGGTATGTCAAACAAGAGAGTTGCTAGATCTGCATCAGCTTTTTCTTAGTGAACCCCATGACTTAATTACAAGTTTGTCATAAAATTTTTTGGACAAAAATACCCTCAGTCTTTTTTTCTCTATCAAAAAATTTCTCTACCTCCGCCGCCGTCACTGCTGCCGCCACCACCGCCACAGCGGCAGTAGCAGCAGGCTCGCCACCGTAGCTGCCTCCTGCTGTTGTCGTCGCTGCTGTTGCGGTGGAGGCGGCAATAGGCAGCTGCTGTCGCTACGGCTGCTATTGTTGGCCGCCGTTGCAGCAGCAGGAGGCAGCTGTGACGGCAACCGTTGTTGCCGTCGCCACCGTTGTTGCTGCTGCCACCTTTGTTGTTGCCACTGTTGTTGCTGCCGCTGCCGCCGCCACCGCTGCTGGTGTTGCTGCTAAGTGAGGAGAGAAGAGGGACAATTTCAGAAAAAACATGGAACTCACTAAGAAAAACTGGACAAGATTTAAACTTCTCTGGCGCTCACTAAGAAATTGTGGCTTAGTAGGAAATGTGTGGGGGCACATCTAGCAACTCTCGTCAAACAATTAAAGCAGGAGTTAGATACTTGTTTCTTCACTTCCCTGGCTTCTGTTTATTTAATTCAAATGTTAACTAAAAGATCCAATTTGATTTATAACAAATTTCAAGAAAAGCAAGATAAAGGATTACATTAAAATCTTTGAGTACATGAAGTAGAAGCTTGGCCATCTTTGTACCCTGCTTACGATAAATAGAATGCTTGCAGTAGATGAGGAAGGCGAGTTTTATTTCCTTTAGGGAGAAAGGTCATCTGGTGTTATCATGTCCAGGTGTCGTCAATCATCTTATGCCATTACTAACATGAAATAAAGCCAAACATGCACTGGATTGCCATAAATAATGCTTTACTTAATTCGGCTACTAACCTGATTAATCAAGCAGTTGTGTCCATGGGGCAGATACCCCCTGTATATTCGAATAAGTCGCAAGAGTCCACAACTTTTCACAAAAATGCCCAAATTCTTTCTTTTCATAAGATTGATTAAAGAAAGAATCACAACATTTCTGCCTTTTTCTTACGAACATTGTTAAAAATTTGCGCTCAAACTGAGGTTATTAGAATTCTTTAGTATTTTTTTAATCCTGACATTGTGGGTTGGCTTGTTTAACCTGAAATTCACTTAATTCATTGATGTTTCTATCACCTTTGCCACTTTGTTTCATAAATACTTTATGTCTGGATCTCACCCTAATTTATTTATCTAATTTAATAGTACATTGGTTTGCAGTACTGAAACAAGCCAACAGAAAGTCACATATCAATTTGCCCTCGCCAACAAAAAATAGCTTCCCACAGAAATTTGAAGGCACTATCAAGACACTATACAGAAATTTCAGTATCTTTTGGTATTAATAAAGAACTAAAAAAGAAAGACAAAACAACATAAAACACGATCAGATGGCCCTAGAT
>JAYEPQ010000006.1:15974100-16019100 GCA_036321105.1 Dracaena cambodiana | reverse complement strand
GAGAGCTTCTATACGAGGTTCTTCCCCTATATGGCACAGTGGGACCTGGATCAACAGTTTATCCATTTGAAGTAAGGAAACTAGATAGTAGATGATTATGCGGCGGAATTTGTCAGATTGAGCAGCTTTGCCCCATTGTTGGTGACTCAAGAAATAGATAGGGCTCGAAGGTTTCAGAATGGGTTGAAATTTGAGATTTAGGAACGCATAGTCACCCCACAGTTTGAAACCTATGCTCAAGTTTTGAATGCTGCAAGGGTCCAAGAACAGATAGCGGATAGGAAAAGAAAAAGTTATGTAGGGTCCCAGAAAATGAGTATGAGTCAGATTACTGGAAGTACTAAGGGTGCTCTAGCACCAGCACAGAAGCGTCAAGTTACGCAACATGATTAGAATGTGGTTTGCAACTACTGTCTCCGACCTGGGCATGTTCAAAAGGACTGCAGATGAGCCCACAACTTGTACCTGATATGTGGCTCAGCGGATCATCAGATTGGAGGTTGTCCATGGTGACGAGAGACAGGTGACATTGCCAGAGCACCAGCATCACAGCAACAACAAAGACTTGCAGCACCCCCTCAACAGTAATGGTTACCGGCGCCACCTCAGCAGAGACCTACGAGATCTAATTCGAGGGGTTCCGCACTGGTCACTCAGCAACAAGCTTTCCAAAGGGCTCAGGCAGTACGAAACCAGAGGTAAGGACATGCTTTTACACTGACGTCAGAACAGGCTAGTGGGAACAGTGATGTGGTGACAAGTACTATCTTAGTGCATGCTACACCAGCATTTATATTATTTCATTCTAGCGCATCTCATAGTTTTATATCATCTACATTTGTTTCCCGCCATTGCATTTCTTGTGATAATTTATCTGCGGGTTGGAACATTAATACTGGGAATGGGATAACTTTATCTAGTAAAGAGTGTAAATTATGTCCCATAGTTATTTGTGCAAAGGAATTATATGCGAACCTTTTGGTAATTGATTCTGCGGGATTTGATATCATTCTGGGAATGGATTGGCTAAGTACATTCCATGCAGTGATAGATTGTAGAAAGAGGAGTGTGATATTCAAAATTCCTAGGCATCCGGAGTTCGAGTTTCTTGGTAGCAGTAAATCTTTGGAGCCAGCCATGTTTAGAGTAAAGCCGACAGGAGGGGTTCTCACAACTTTAGATGCTCAGGATATGCGGTCCCCAGTGGTGTGTGAGTATTTGGATGTTTTTCCTGAAGAATTATCAGGTTGCCTCCAGAGAGGGAGGTGGAATTTGCTATAAATACTATACCTGGTACAGTACCTATTTCCAAGGCACCTTATAGAATGAGACCTGCGGAGCTGGCAGAGGTAAAAAGGCAATTGGAGCAATTGAAGAGCATGGGTTTCATTCAGCCGAGTACGTCACCGTGGGGAGCTCCGGTTCTCTTAGTAAACAAGAGTGATGGTAACAAAAGACTTTGCATTGACTACAGAGAATTGAACCGAGTCACAATCAAGAACAAATATCCGATGCTTCGGATTGATGATCTGTTTGATCAACTTAGTGCAGCCAAGGTATTTTCTAAGCTAGACCTTAGATCTGGATATCATTAAGTGCATGTGAAGGCAACGGATATTCAGAAAACTGCATTCAGAACCTGTTATGGTCACTATGAATTTTTGGTGATGCCATTTGGTGTGACGAATGCTCCAGCAGTATTTATGGATGTGATGAATAGGGTGTTCGCACCGTATCTGGATCAGTTTGTGGTAGTTTTTATTGATGATATTTTGATTTATTCTAAGACTTGAGAAGACCACGAAATACATTTGAAGACAGTGATACGGACTCTAAGAAAAGAGAAGCTTTTTGAAAAATTGAGTAAGTGTGAGTTTTGGTTGGACAGAATATCTTTTCTGGAACACATTGTCTCAGGTGAAGGAATCTCAGTGGATCCCAAAAAGGTGGAGGCAGTGAAGAATTGTCCTATTCCCAAATCAGTAACGGAGGTGAGAACTTTTCTTGGACTGACAGGGTATTATCGGAGATTTGTACAAAACTTTTCCAAAATAGAAGGGCCTCTGACTAAATTGATGCGTAAGTGAGAGAAGTATATATGGACTGACGAGTGTAACAATGCATTTGAAGAACTAAAGCAGAAATTGACTACTGCACCAATATTAGCAATACCAGATGGATCCGGAGGGATGGTGGTATATAGTGATGCATCAGGAAGAGGGTTAGGATGTGTCCTTATGCAGAATGGTAGGGTAATTTCCTATGTCTCAAGACAGCTCAAACCTTATGAAAAGAATTATCCTACACATGATTTGGAGCTGGCAGTAGTTATCATTGCCTTGAAGATCTGGAGGCATTACCTATTGGGGAATAAAGTAGAAATTTATACTGATCATAAGAGTCTAAAATACATATTTACTCAGAAGGAGATTAATATGAGACAGAGAAGGTGATTAGAATTAATGGCTGACTACGATATAGATTTGCAATATCATCCCGGTAAAGTCAATGTTGTACCAGATGCATTGAGTAGAAGGCCAATGACTATGTATCTTACACAACAGAAAGAATTAATAAAGGATATGATGAATTTGGGTTTAGAAGTGATTATACCTGGGACTTCGAAGCAGTTGACGGTAATGAAAATTCAGTCTAGTTTAAATGAGAAGATCAAGATAGCGCAGGAAGGGGACAGTCAACTTCAAAAGATTCGAAAACAAGAGGAGACAGGTTTAAGGACAGATTTTTCCATTTATGTTGATGGATCCCTTCGTTATGGTAATAGCTTGTGTGTACCTAAGGGAGATGTTAGACAGCAGGTGTTGGAAGAAGCTCACAGTTCTGCATATTCGATACATTCAGGAAGCACCAAGATGTACAAGGATCTAAAGCAACAATTTTGGTGGAATGGAATGAAGAGAGAGATAGCTGGTTATGTATCAAAGTGCCTGGTGTTTCAGCAGGTTAAGGCCGAACATCGCAGAACGAGAGGACTTCTTCAACCACTTCCTATACCTGAATGGAAGTGGGAGAGGATAACCATGGATTTTGTGACAGCACTTCCTCGTAGCTCAAAGGGAAACAATGCTATATGGTTTATAGTGGATCGACTCACGAAGTCGGCTCACTTTATACCATTTCGTGTAGGTCAGAGCACGGAGATTTTAGCTGATCGCTATATCCGAGAAGTCAGATTACACGGAGTTCCAGTTGAGATTGTATCAGATAGGGATACTAGGTTTATATCACAATATTGGATGAGGTTACAGGAAAGTTTGGGCAGCCGGCTGAGTTTTAGCACTTCTTATCATCCAGAAACGGATGGACAATTAGAAAGAACAATACAGATACTGGAGGACATGTTGAGGGCATGCATGATGGACTTTGGTGGGTCTTGGGAGGACCACTTGCATTTGGTAGAATTCTCATATAATAACAGTTATCAGGCAAGTATCAAGATGGCTCCATCTGAAGTATTATATGGGAGGAAGTGTAGATTGTCGTTGTGTTGGGATGATGTGGGTGAGAAGAGACTTCTTAGACCAGAGTTAGTAACTCAAATGGTAGATAAGATCAGAGTGGTGAGGGAGCATCTCAAGGCAACACAAGATTGACAGAAGAGTTGGGCAGATCAACATCGAAGACCTTTGGAATTTGAGGTTGGTGATAAAGTATTTCTCAAAATATCACCGACTCGAGGAGTTATTCGTTTTAGCAGGCGAGGGAAGTTGGGACCACGTTCATTGGGCCATTTGAAATTGTGGAAAGAGTGAGAGAAGTGGCTTACAAGTTGATGCTACCCTCGTTTTTAGAAGGGGTGCACGATGTATTCTATGTATCACAATTGAGGCGTTATGTTTCAGAAGCAAGTCATGTCTTGGATTATTCGGAATTGGAATTGGATGTGGACTTGTCTTTCAATACTAGGCATGTTACGATTTTAGACCGACAGGAGAAAATACTGAAAAATCGGTCAATTCCACTGGTTTTAGTTGCTTGGGACCGATATTCACGGGAAGATGCTACTTGGGAATGTGAGGATGATGTTCGAAAAGAATATCCATACTTTTTCACCAATGCAGGTAAATTATTCTTCCCGTATTTTAAAATTTCGAGGACGAAATTTTCTTTTAAGGATGGTAGATTGTAATGACCCAGAATTTTAAAGTTCAAAATAATAATAATAATAATAATAATGATAAAAATAAACAAGATATTTTACCTAACAAATCTGATTTTTCTTTTAACTTGTAATTATCTAATACTAACTAACTAGATAATAATGGATTTAGTTTGTTTAAATTTGATAAGATTTAGTAGATTTAGATTTGATAGATTTAGTTTGTTTAGATTTGATAGATTTAGTAGGTTTAGATTTGATCGTATGAAATATTACCCTAGGTTAAAATGCCAAAAATAATAATAATAATAATAATAATAATAATAATAAGGGCAACGAGGAGAACTTTTCCTGCTGAACGTAGGAGAAAGAGAGAGAGAGAGAGAGAGAGAGAGAGAGAGAGAGAGAGAGAGCTGAAAGGAAAGAAGGAGAAGAAAAAAAAGGGATTATTGCAATCAATTTTAGGAGCGGCATCTTTGAGGCAAATACTTTACTGTTTCATGGATCTTCCTTATTCTTTTCAATCAACAGCTTTAACATTAATATTTTTTTAAAAAAATCTTACATTCCTACATCCAATAATATGAGTTCTAAATTTGTATTTTAAAATATATTCTTATAACAAGAGCAGTGCATTTCAAATTCTACTGATAAATCATCCATTTGTAATCACATGAAATCTGTACTTTTCTTTGTCAAGTTAGTAAGGATTCTTTTTGTTGGTATTTCAAGATATTGCTATCATTATTCCGAGCTAAGGTCCAAACTCCAGACTTGAAAAAAATAAGTTAGTTTGGAAATCATCATATTTTGATTTCTTGCGCTTGCACCTGCTGATGCAGAAAATGGATATTGATGCATGAAACAGAAACAGTAGAACTATAGTGAAACACGTAATCAATTTTGAAATGATGATTTAATGAATTTTTCTTAATTTCAGATGTTTGATTATATTTGATTAAAATGATCTGAAAGTTAAAAATTTTTTTGTAGAAGGTTTTCTTTGTTTACTTATATATTTTAATGCTAGTTGCGGTCTTCAAGTTTGTTGCTCTCTTAATTAATGTTGAGGATATATATATATATATATATATATATATATATATATATATATATATATATATATATATATATATATATATCTTTGTTTTATTTTTATATTTTTTATTATTTTTAAATGAAATGAACCAGGTTAATCAACACATGCTGCCATCTCTTGTACATGTAGTGTTGAACACAGGATAATATATATAATGTTTAGCTCAAGGAAATGAAAAAAAAAAGGGAAGAGAAAAAAAAATAATATATATATATATATATATATATATATATATATATATATATATATATATATATATATATATATATATATATATATATATATATATATATATTGAACTGTGTCCATAGCTTGTTAAGGTATAATATAAAGGTACATATATAAATATATATATATTAAAAGGACTCTAACTTTAGGAATTTGAGAAAAATGCCCTGCAAAAGCTGCTTGTAACCCCTCATTACCATTCCTTTCTCCAAAACTTTAGCCTTTATTTCTAATCATAGATATCATAACACATAAATGCTCAATGCCATATTGGATATCTATGTATAGTGGATTTCTACCAGACAACATTACAATTTGGCTTTAAAAAAAAAACAAAATTTAGGTTCTGTTCACTGAAGAAAACCAAGTTCTGTTCTGTGAACAGTAAACAACCAAAATAATAAATAAATAAATAAATAAATAGAGACTAAGAAAATCAGTTAAGAATATTAATATTGGAAAATTAATATTCCTAGATAGTTATTAATTTTGTTCATAATATGTATATCAGATTATATATACACTAGTTATTAATGTAATAAGAAATGGAATGAGAAACCTACTGTATTAAATATGAATTTGATCATAAGAAATACAGGCAGAAAACCACTTTGATCTTATGCAATGAATATAAGAAATGCTATGAAATTATTACAAATACCAAATCTATTATATTAAATATGAACCTAGTCCCATTTGTTATACCGAAAAATTAATATAGGCACATTAGTATATATTAACATGTTATAGTTGTTTCCCACAATGATAAATTAAAAATTGCTTTTGATTATCCCATAATGGTCTTGCGACCAGTTACCTTTCAATACCCAAATATAAGTGTCATCCATATGATAATTTTTATTTTAGAACATGTATGAACTGTTGACAGCCTCATAGTTAAAACAAAATATAACTTATGCTACATATCATTTTAAAATCATAAAAATGAATTCATGGGGTGATGGGAGAACTTGAAGAAAGAAGTGTACACATGTTTTATTAGTTTTACATTCTTGAGATTGTACAACCAAATTTAGGGACCCAATTATGGGAGTTCTAGGTGATTACTGGATCGCCATCAGTATATAGGGCTGCGCGTCTAGAGCTTAGGCTCATCAGAGTTCATGTTTATTAGTACCTAGCGGTATGTCCTAGGGCAGTACCAGGAATCATGGCCGTGATCCCGGGTATGTACGGGATACATATAAAACATGTGTCACACTACTTCTGACAGTTCCAAATAAATTAATAAAAGAAAACTTAATATGATGTCATATTTCACATGCATGTTCATATTGTTATATATATATATATATATATATATATATATATATATATATATATATATATATATATATATATATATATATATATATATATATATATATATATATATATATCTACTACAAGGTTATCCATGACACATGCATATAGATGTATCTGTAACAATTTTATCCTCAAGACATCTGCAATTTAACTCATGTTCTATTTCTTCCATAAAGATATACATTTTGTTGTTACTATTATGATTTTAATATTTTGCTTAGTTTTATGTTATATATACACATAGCATGCCTGTGTATTATCATTTTCCTTTGGTAGTACTTACTAGGTCGTTCTAACGATCCTTGTTTGGCATGCCCAGATAATTTGCAGGATATTGAGGAAGAAAAACCACCACAACTGAAACAACTTTTCGAGGGGTTAGAAGACAATCAGTTGTGTTTCCCTTGCAAGGCGTCATTTGAGGAATTTTTATTTATTTGATCCTTTCGTACTATTTCGTCCACTTAGTTTATTCTTTCCAAGACTCAAATTTCAAGTTGTAATAAGTGCTACTCTTCTTTGGATTTTTTTTTTTTCATTGATCTATTTAATATTTTATTAGAATAAAAATAGTTTGTCTATTGTCTTCCTATTTTTTTTCAGTACATGTGTATGTGGTTTAGTAGCGGTAACATTTATTTTTATTAAAAGTATTTTAGGCTTAGCGTATTTATTTATAATACGTTGCCGAACGCTTTCCGTCTTTTGGGTGCGGGGCGTTACATTTCCCTATAATTTTTTGTTCAACTCTGCCAAAAGTTTACGACCTTGCAGTAATAATAATAGGCTAAATGCTCTAAAAAAACATCAACTTTATAACAAAAATTTATTAGTAGAATAAACGATAACAAGCAACCCAGATAAATATGATAATTGAAAAAAAAAAATAGAATTTGATATATATAATGAAAACAAGAGGAAGATAAATGACAACAAACATCGAAAGTATCATATTTGGCATGTGGGAAGCAGAGGAACGAATCTTCGAACGTTGCAGGCATCTTATTGAACCAGCAGTGGGTATTGCTCGTAGCCACGCTGGAGGAGCCAATCAGAGATCCCACAGAGTCACCCACCATTGTCAGCTCCTCACTGCCCATAACGCCGGCGGACTATCAAAATCAAAATCAAAATGACCCGATCAGTCCACCGCCAGTACTGCTGCCGTCGCCAAGATCGAAATTAAGATAGGGATCTTGATAGAATTGCGATGATGGTAGCTGCTGTTCCTCCATTTCCTTGCCCTTTAGCAGCTCATCCATCATTGCATCAACCTCGGCTATCTTGGTCTCCAAATCCATCAAAGAATCAATTTTCAGTTCCAGTTCTGGTCCTGCCACCAGTAACAAAAGATGAGGAGGGAAAGGAAGAGGAGGAGGAGGAAGAGTACAGGCCCATCTTCATCATCTTGATCGTGGGCTTTCGGACACTGATCCCATGGCTACGGTTCTCATTGGAGAAGCAAAATCGAGCAAAGATTCACTGAACGTCCGAGAGTTGAGCAGCCAAAGGAGGGTGGTGGACTCGGGATCGCCAAGGACGGAGGCGGCGAAGCAGACGTCGGTGTTGCAGAGGATCGCGAGCTCCTTGGCCTTCTTCAACAGCCCACGCCTCCTCTTTTGGAAAGTTGCTCTTCGAGCCTTGGGGTCGGAGATGAGCTCAAACCGGCGACGACACATCCCAAGTTCAATCGCCAGCACCGGTGATTCAATCTTTCTGCCGATCAAAGAGAAGCTTGCTGTCGCCTGCGATTGAATCGAATTTGGACGGAAAAATTAGGGCTTTGGGAGGGGCAAAACGAATCTCTATCCCTACTACCATACATAACTCAAGCTTCTTTGACTTCACTTCTGATTTATGGTCATTTTAGTCCTTGTCTAGCTTTTAGAAGTGGGAGAACCAGAGAAGAAAATTAGAAGTAACTTTTAACATGAAAAATTAGGAAGAGAGTTGTTCAATAGAGTTCAAGGGCTTGTAAGCTAACTTTTGGAAGTAAGAACTAGAATATGAAAAATAATATTTTATTGTCAAATTAAATAAAAAATAATACTAATATATTTGTTAATTGAGTAGAATTGAAAAGTAATAATAAAAAACTAATAAAAAAAAATATATTATCTTGTTCCTTGAGCTTCAATAGCACTTCCACTCAAAAAGAAAGGAAAGAGAAAAGGGAAAGTTGGGATGCCATATAAGATCCACATCATTCTAGTGGAAATAACTTCCAATTCTCTTCTTGGCTAAACAAACAAGTGAAGTAGTGGAAATAGTCTTACTTCCACGACTTCCATTCTACTTCTATGCAAACAAACACACCCTTAGTTCTAGGCACCAGTGGAAAACCCAGAGTTGTTTATTTTTAGAAATGATAGAGTAAAATTTATTACTTCACATTAATTATAAATAATCTTTTATATATATATATATATATATATATATATATATATATATATATATATATATAAGAGAAAACGAAAAAGGGGCTGTCAGTTTTCTTGAGCTGATGCCACATGATGAACTCCCATTTGCCGAATTCAGATTATTGAAAACCTTGATCTATCTATTACCAAGGAGCTGGAAAAATATACGGCAGAAAAAGAGCAAAGAGGAGGATTTTTTTTTTTTGCAAAAAACCATTACCAATTAGATTCCTTCTCTCCTGATCCGAACAGTCTCTCTCCCTCTATCTCGATCCGTCGCACGCTCTCTCTCTCCCTCTCTCCCTCTCTCTCTCTCTCTCTCGATCCCCCAGCCCTCGACCCCATTTTCATTAGAAAATCTACATTGTAAAAGAGGAAAGAAATATGTTGAGAGTACTGCTGATAGAACCAAACCCTAGTACAGTTTTTTTTGCCATTTTCATGCAAGTTGAGTGATAAGTGATGTCATCTCACTCATCAAGATGATCGTTTGGTGAACTAGGTCAATTGGGCAAGCTAGTTTGCTCATTTAAAAGAAACTATATAATATATTATGTATGATAGTACACGTCATCGTATATCTGGATTGTCTAATCTATCTATGGATTGTGAGTATGTTCTGGAAATGCCCTCTGAATCTGAGCTGATTTTCTGATACCATCAAGGAGGTGGGGAGAAATCAGAAAGAGCATTATCCAGTAGGGAAAAGAGCAGGTTGGATCGAGCCACACCAAGGTGGCTGCTAGATGATCTGTTGGTAGCGTACGTCTATGGGAAAATTGGGATAATGGAGTTAGGTGGGCAATGGGGATAAAGATATCATGGGGTCTGAAGTTTGAAGGTTGTTATATGGGAAGGAGATGGTTTAGTTGCAGCCAATGGGTGAGGAGGGGAAGGAAGAGATATCTCTATGAAATTTAGTGTTTTTAGGCAATGGAAAATCATATTCTGGTTATATATGGGCATGACGGTATTCCTGGTTCTAGCTATATCTATTCTGATTTTGATTATTTAGCCCAAATAGTTTTGGGTCTTACTGTTCTAATATTCAGCAAAACATTTTGAGTGCTCACCACTTCATATTTTGAAGTACATGCTTATGTAGTATTCGTTCTCCACTAACTTATTTGAAAATTTGTCTAAAATTTCTGTTTTTGGCTGCCAATAGATGCTGCCAAAACCGATGGTTTCATACAATGTGGAAGAATCAATACTCATTGACCTCAACAATATGTTCCTGCTAGAAAACAACTTAACAAGTTCTGTTCTCTGCTTCATCCCATGGAACTGTCGAAGCCTAATGAATATGTAAGTACTATACTAGCTTTTGCAGCTTATATAGAATAAAAAGATACAACAACGAATGAAATTCCCAGTGGCCTACCACACCTAATATAAGCGAGGACTCACATGCTTCAACACCATTATTTTTTGCACCTTGGGTGCGGTTATGTTCTAAATTAGGATTCTTATATAAGGGAAACAAATTTATATCTAGACCTCCTTTTGTCTAAACACTTCTCTCCAACATCTCTTGATACCTCTTGAATGACTCCTGTTTTTGAATCTTTATTTGCCTATGAAATCTCCTGATGAACACATCAGCAGCTTTATCAACTTCGTTCTCAAGACTAAATGTTTCGTCCCTTTGAGAACTAAAAAAATCTGTGACTGATCCTTCCCTTTGCTGTGGTACTATGCAACAATTCTGTACTTTGGCAAGTACTACCACAAAGATCCAAGAGAGCACGATGGCTTAGTTGCATCAGCCACCGCAGTGAGTCTATTTGTCTCTTCTGTCTAGTTTTCTCGACCTTATATCTTAATTACATTCTTTTGGTTGAATCAATTTACAGGCATTGAATCTTCATTACGGTACTCGTTCTTCTTCTCTAGGTCAAGCAAGTTCTTGCTGCATTTGATTCCTCCCACTGAGCAGTGCCCATAACAGAAAGATGAAAATACAGGAAAAGAGATCATCGTTGCTGATATTTCTTGTATAGTGCAATTGTCTATATGATTTTATTTGTGGCATTTGTATGTCTAATCAATTCTGGAGGTAAATGATTACATTCTGGAATTAGATTGCATTAAGCATTCATGAGTAGGCAGCTGGCAAAACAAGTAGCAAAACAAATTCCCTACATAACTACTCGATAATCACTTCAAGCAATTTACATTTCACCAAGTCATTCAGAGAACATATGATCAAGAAGTCAACTTGCAACAGAACATGTAGAAGAAAGATTGAAGATCATGTGTCAACAAATTTAACAAACACAAAAAGCCTAGCAGATAATAATTTTTCATATTCATTCATATATCCATAAACTGAAAACTAGCATACAATGTTTTCCACAGAATGAATCCAAGGTATGTTGAGCTGCTACAAAATATTATAAATCATATTAGTTGCATAATGCCATCACAACACCGATTTATAAACCATTGGTAAAGTGTGAATTACAACCTTTTCGCACCACTATAAACCTTCAAAGCTAAGTCCTTCCTTTTACTCCAATAGGAATCTTATCAAATTATCCATCTCCTATTTTTTGGCATCTGCAACAAAATTTCTCATGAAGTTATGAAAAAGAATAAATTTACTAAGAAAGAGATAACATACTATATCAATCAACGGATGAACATATCTTGAAATGTTTAGAAACATGATGAACTATGAATGAGAAAGCAAATGTAGTAGCAACATCCCAGTCATATCTGATAAAAAAAAAGAGATGAGCAAAATTAACCAAAACTTGCAAGCAAAACTTACGTGGGTTCCTGAGGTTTGGGTTCAATCAGAAAAGTCCTTGGAAAACAAACAAACAACAAGGTTATCATACTGTTAGCAAAAATATAGGAATAATACCAATGCAACAACCAGTAGAATCAAATAGTTAATCGAAGAAAAAAATAGCAGAGACAAAGAGCACGCAGATTTAACGTGGTTCGCAATATGCCTACGTCCACGGGGACACGATAAAAACTTTCACTATATCAAAAGAGGATTACAACTCTCTAGTTCTCAACCACAAGAGAATTTACGAAGAAATCACACAAGAATTTAAATCAAATCCTAACCTCTTATTACAGTGATTTCTTCTTTTCTTCGGCCATCGAAAATCCCAAAAGAAACTCCGAAAGAAGCCTCCTACCTTCTTTTCTTTTCTTTCCTTTCTTTCGGCCAAAAAACAGAAGCAGCCAACCAAAATTCTTTTGTTTCCACCTTTGGCTGAAAAAATAAGCAGTAGCCCACCTTTTGTTCTTTGGCAAAAATAATTTCCAGCACCACGACAATTATTTTTCCTGCAAATAAATAGCCGCCTGCTTTATTTGTTTGCTGCTGCCGCCACAAAACAAAAGAAAAATAACTTCGGCCTATTACGAGCCCTAACCGCAAACCCCCTTTTATAAATTATATCTCATAACGAGTTTGGGCCGGTTTTGGACCCGTTTGGACGGACTGAACTTGTTGCAATAATAGGGCTCCATTAACAACAATCTCCAACTTGGAGACCTATTACAAAAATTGTAATCTCTATACATGATAATTCTAGTATCCAAAACTTTTACCTAGATCATTCAACATTCCAATTTCAGCATTAAATACAAATGCACCAAAGTTGAGCAATAACTCAACTTGTTTCCAATAACCGGCTTTATCAATATATCTACAGGATTCTTACTGCTCTCAATCTTCTCCAACTTCAATTGGTTATCCTTTAACAAGGATATAATGAAGTGATATCTCAAGTGAATATGTTTAGTCCGTGAATTATATGCCGAGTTTTTAGCAAGATAAATTGCACTTTGACTGTCACTAAACAACTTGTAATCCACTCCTTCAAAACCCAAATCACTCATCAATCGGTGCAACTAAATAAACTCCTTACTTGCTTCTACAGCTGCCACATACTTAACTTCTGTCAAAAATAAAGTAACAATTGATTGTAATTTTGAAATCCAACTTACCGTTATAACTCCTACAGTAAAAACTTAACATGTGGTGCTCCTGCCATTATCACTATCACCCGAGTGGTCCGAATCCACAAAACCTTGCACATCAAAGTTATCACCCCCAAAACACAAACAATATTTTGATGTACCTTACAAATACCTGAAAATCCATTTCAATACTTGCCAATGATCCTTCCCAGCGTTCTTCATAAATCTACTCACTACTCCCACTGCTTGTGCAATATCTGGTCTTATACTTACCATTACATACATGAGACTCCCAATGGCCGATGAATAAGGCAGATTTTTCATGTGTCTCATCTCTTCATCTGTCTTAACATCTTACTCATTTGACAGTTTAAACTGACTACCAAGAACAAAGTTACCGATTTTGCATTCTCCATATTGAATCTCCCCAACACCTTCTTGATGTACCCCTCTTGAGATAACCACAATTTCTTATTTTTCTTTTCTTGGGTAATTTGCATCCCAAGAAGTTGTTTCGCCTCACCCATGTCCTTCCTAGAGATTTTTTTTGCCAACTTCCTCTTCAGATCATTGATTTTCTTCATGCATGTACATGTTACAAGTATATCATCTACATACAAAGTAAGTATAATAAAATTACCGTCCTTAAACTTTTGAATATATACACAATAATCTAAATTGCATCTGGCAAAATTCGAATTCAACATAAACTTGTCGAACTTCAAGTACCATTGCCTCGGCGCCTGTTTCAACCCATACAAACTCTTTTTCAGTCGACATACCTAATTCTCCTTTCCTTTAACTTCATATCCCTCCGGCTGTTCCATATATATTTTTTCCTCCAAATCACCATAAAGGAAAGCAGTTTTCACATCAAACTGCTCTAAATACAATCCTTTCACAGTCACAATACTCAGTATTATTCTGATAGAAGTCATCTTGACAACAGGTACAAATATTTCATTGAAGTTAATACATTCTCTCTGACCGTATCCCTTCACCACAAGTCTATCCTTATATCTTTGTGTCCCTCCTGCCTCATATTTCACGCAGTATACCCACTTGTTATGTAATATTTTCATCTTTTCTGGTCGCTTCACCAATTCCCATGTGTGCTTCTCCTCCAAAGAAGATATCTCATCACCATGACTTGCTCCCACTTCAGACGAAACTTATCCTGCATAGTCTCTTTGTAACTCTTTAGTTTACTTGCATTAGTATACAAAATATGATATAAACGAAGACAAAGTTTTTGAGTTGACTTCCTTATCCTAGTGCTCCTCCTCAAAGTGGAAACACTATCGATGAAGAACTGGAACCATCTACTTCAGTCAGTGGCTCTCTCTGCTGTTCGGTCTCATCTAAGTCTTGTGTATTCTTAGGTGTAGCCATTTTTTCTTCTTCAGATATAGGTATTTCTTCCTTACTTTCATCCATGGGATCTATCACATCCTGTGGCTCATCCAGTTCTAAGTGCTTTTTGTTAACTGTTTTCTCACTCTTGTTCTCCGTTCGGTCTTTATACATACAGCCCTCATCGAATACTACATCTCTGCTACGAATCACCTTATTATGCTCATAAAGCGATAACCATACTCGTTGCTACTGTATCTAATGAATGCACACTTCTGAGATTTAGAATGAAGCTTCTTTCTCATCTCATGATTGTTCGCCATAAAGTTTGTTAAATGATTTCTTTATTAAATATTTCAATAGGAGATTACAAATTCAATGGTTTTTCGTTTACAGAAAATGAGGAAGATTGACTTCCTCTTTGTTTAAGGTTGAGTTCTAGGGTACCTATGGAGGACGATCTTTATCTTCACTGACACTCCAAACAAAATCTTTGGTTGGTAAAGGTCTTGAATTCCTAACAGCTATCGCCCACCCACCCCTTCTCTCTTTTTATTATAAGGATTCTGAGGTAGTAGTTCAGCGGTTAGCCCCACGATCCAAGTAGTGTCGACATATTTGTTCAGCAGTTAGCTCCCACGATTCGAGTAGTACCGACATATTCGTTCAGCCGTTAGCTCTCACAATCTGAGTAGTAACTTCCCTCCATTTGGTTTGGTGAATTTGTTTTAAATCTCACAGAAGTTGTAACTGGCATCGCGAATCTCAGACTTTATATTCGCGGTTCTCCCTGTTAAACTGGGATGCAAATCTTGAGCCTCAGGTTCACAGATCTTTTCTAACATAGACTTGGGACGCGAATCTTAAGCCTCAGGTTCGTGGATCTTTTCTAACATAGACTTGGGACGCGAATCTTGCACTTTAAACTTGCAGCTCTTCAAATGTAGTCGAAATATGAATTTCAGATTTGAGTTCATGATTCAACTAGAACACAGATACTGGGCTTTAGACTAGGGACTTCTTCTGATAAAACGTCCATACTTTGGTCACTTTGTATAAGTGTCGCATTATACTCTTTTCTTTACTTCAGAGACGCGGATCTTCTTCTTTATGGCAGATGACCTTGCTACCAGGAAGTTTCGTCAATAAAACCCCTTCGAAAGTTTTCAAAATCCCATCGTCCTGGAGGCGTTTTGGAATACTATGGATAATTTGGCAAAAACATCTTCTTCGTAGACTTCGTCTTTTGGTAAGAAATAGGATTCTGTATTAGGATCTCGAACTCCATTTTTGAAGAAAACACGACTCTGTATTAGAATCATGAACTTCCTTTTTTGAAGAGAGTACGATTCTGTATTAAGATCGCGAACTCAATTTTTTGGAGAAAACATGACTATGTATTAGAATCGTGAATTTCCTTTTTCGAAGAGAGCACGACTCTGTATTAGGATCGCGAACTCTATTTTTGAAGAGAGCATGACTCTGTATTAGGATCACGAACTCCAGTTTTGAAGAAAGCGTGACTCTGTATTTTTGAATTGCGAACTTCCTTTTACGAAGAGAGCATGACTCTGTATTAGGATCGCAAGTTCCAGTTTTGAATTGCGTCTGATGACTTCACTTCGGTTAGAAAAACAGCTTCAGTCCATTTCAAGAAGTAATCTGTTATAGCTAGAATGAATCAATGTCTTTTTGTTGATGGTGGAGAAATTGATCCAATAATGTCCCTCTCCCATTGTTCAAATGGCCATGATGTATCCATTGGGTGAAGATATTAGGGAGCTTGATGTATAAAATCTGCATGTACTTGGCAGGCTCTACATTTCTTAGCGTAGACGACCAACTCTATCATCATCTTGGGTCAATAATAACTCATTCTTCGGAGTTTATCCCAAAATTTTGGTCCTAATTGATGTGCTCCGCAGATACTATCGTAAGCTTCTTCAAGTTCTTCCTGAGCTTCTCGATAAGAAAGACAATGAAGTAAAACTCCATCATAAGATTTTCTGTATAATGTCTGGAGTTCAGCATTATAATAGAATCGAACAGCCTTTCTTTGAATTGCTCTGGCTTATTTAGCATCTTCAGGCAATATCCCATAAAGAACATAATCTATGTAAGGGAATTGCCAATCTCTTGGTTCGAGATTTGACTCAAAAACACATGCTTCACTTTCTTTTTGCTTCTTCAATTCAACTTCAAGTTCATTCCTTGGACAAAACAATTCTTTACTTCCCACTATAATTCGCTTCTTAGTATGTTTGGGTAATGCTAAGGTAGCAACTAAGGAGGCCTGTGAATCTGCATAGCTATTCTGAGAGCATTTTATATGACTGATATAGAAACCAATGAAACTATCAGCTATTTTGATTATTGCTTGATAGTATGGCAGAAGGTCTTCATTTTTGACCTCGTATTCTCCTTTGACTTGATTTATAACAAGTTGAGAATCCCCATATACTTCTAAATATCTAACTCCAAGTTGTTTAGCTATTTTCAAACCAATTATGAGGGCATTATATTCCGCAACATTATTGGAACATGAATCTATTAATGAATATGCTTGAGGAATGATGTGGTTGTAAGGAGAAACGTAAACAACTCCTACTCCTGCTACCATCTTTCTTTTGAATCCCATTTTGGAAGCACCATCGAAGAAAAGTTGCTATCGTCCTCTGTAACAACATTTACTTTAGCATCTTCTCGCGAAACGTCTTCCTTCAGGACGAAGTTCCTTCACCTAATTTGTCAGGAATTTGTTCATATAACTTTGAAGATGCTGGAATTGGGTGTTCAGCTAGGAAATTAGTTATAGCCTGTCCTCTAATTGATTTTTGCTGGATGAAATGCATCATACTGTGATAACAAAATAGCCCAATTGGACAGTCTTGAATTTAACGACCCCGGTTTAGTCATTAATATTCTTAAAGGATTAACTCTTGATATAACGTGAATAGTTTGTCCAACAAAATAGTGTCGCATTTTCTGGACTGCAAACATTAAAACTAAACATTCCTTTTCTACTGGATTATATCAATATTCAGCCCCAATCATCATTCTGCTACGATAATAAATAGCTTGTTCATAACCTAATTCATTCTTTTGTGCCAATAAAGCTCCTAAGAAATGATCCATAGCTCTCACATATAACAGGAAAAGTACCCCTGAGACTAGAGCTACGAGTACAAGCGGTTTAGTGAGATATTCTTTGATTTCTTCAAAAGCCTTTTGGCATGCGTCATCCCAAACAAATGACACTCATTTCTTCATTAATCTTGTGAAAGGCTGACACCTACCAGATAAA
Source organism: Dracaena cambodiana (assembly GCA_036321105.1). NCBI lineage: Eukaryota > Viridiplantae > Streptophyta > Magnoliopsida > Asparagales > Asparagaceae > Dracaena > Dracaena cambodiana. Next base: position 16,001,302 of record JAYEPQ010000006.1, on the reverse strand, counting down.
TTTGATATAAATCTGCAGATGTATGCCAATCTGTCTTGTAGTCCTCTTAATTCTTTGAGATTCTTAAGAGGAAGCATATCTCGGATTGCCTTGATTTTGTCTGGATCAAGATGAATTCCTTTGAAAGTACTACAAAACTAAGAAAATTTCCACTAGAAACTCCCAGAAAAGATTTAGTAGGGTTTATTTTAAGCTGGTGTTTCTGCATAAGACCAAACATTGTCCTAAAGTTGCGAAGATGATCATCTTTGTTTTTGCTTTTAATTGCCAGATCATCTATACTGTCTTTCGTATGTGTTCTTGAAATATTGTATTCATAGCACATTGATACGTGGTACCAACATTTTTATACCAAATGGCATGACCGTATAACAAAACATTCCAAGTGGTGTTCTGAAGGATGTGTGATTTTCATCATCGAGATACATTTTGATTTGATTATATTCTGAAAATCCATCCATAAATGACATGCGTTCATAGCCGCAAGTATTGTCTATCATGACTTCTGTTATGGGTAATGGAAATTTATTTTTCAGGCATGCTTCTTCAAATCTCTGAAATCAATGCAGATCCGAATCTTTCCGTTCTTCTTGGTCACAGGAACTATATTTGCGACCAAATCAGGATGTTGTTTTTCACGAATAAAACCCAATTCGATCAGCTTTTTAATTTCAATCTCGATTGCTTCCATAATTTCTGCATGGAATCTTCTTTGTTGTTGTTTTCCAGCTTCATATATGATCGGATGTTCAGTTTATGAACTGTGACTTTTGGATCTAATCCTGACATATCTTTATAATTCCAAGCGAAGACATCAATATATTCTCGAACGAGGGATATCAACTCTCCTTTTTTTCTAAAGATAAATTCTCGCTTATAAATATGGGTTTAGAATTCATTTCATCACCCATATTTACTTGGATCACCTTATCTTCGATCGGAGGTTTCCGTTGTTCAAATTGAATTTTCCACTTCATATTAAGATGCTTGGCCCAAGAGTCATCCTTCATTGGCAGAGTTTCGCCAGTGTCTTCATTTTCTTGGTTCGCAGAGGCCATATTAACAGAAACTTCGCGGAAGGTTAGACCGACACTAATATCTAAATCCCAACGCGATGATTCTGATGAGCGATCTGATTGTCTTTCTTCATTCAGATTTTTCATCTGGCAGATCTTCGGAAGTGGTAACGTATTCCAACCCCCTGCCAGTTTTATGGTAATAGTCTAGTAGTTTTTCTTTTGGAACAAAGAGTTGGAGGATTGTTTTTCTTTCTTTTTCGAAGTTCAACCCCTGCCATCGGCCAGGTTGCAACCCATTTTCCTCATTAATTTACGAGAATTTTCATTATAATGGAAGAACTCGGGATTTTCCTATTCTTCTTCAGAACTCAAGTATTTTATTTTATTCTATCATTTGCTTTTCCGAATATTATAGGTTTCTGAATTTCATCCTTAGGATGGATTTCGAAAATCGCTCCACTTGCATCTTCATCATCATCACTTTGTTCATAGAAGGATGATCGGATGGGTGCTTGAAAAGAAACTAAAGAGTATATTTTATCTAAATAATCACTGACCACATCAGTACTAGTACCTGAGGGTTCAGAATCAACACCAGAAGAATAACCAAACTTTACGTCTTCATTTATTATCCATTCACCATCAGAGTGAACGGTGTCACTTACATCAAGGCTTTTGAGACTTATTACGATGGGCTCACTGTCCCAACTTACATCATCGAATTCCGAATCTTCGGATTCTGATTCTGTATCAGCTTTGTCGCCACTATCAACCATATCTGGAGCAGGTTGATCCGAGGCATCGAGCGTATCTTGATATAGCAAGGCATCGGTAAAGTAATTTTCAACTCCTTTAAATGGTTGTTATTCTGCCACTAGAGTCTTCACGCTCTCATTTTTATCTACATATTTCATACATTGATGCAGTGTAGATGGAACAATGAGATTATTATGGATCCAAGGCCTTCCAAGCAGAAAATTATAAGACGTGTCAGTATCTATCACATAGTATGTGACTTTCGTTTTTAAATTGCTAATTTGACATTTTAGTTTTATCTTGCCCAACGGTCTACTACCATTGGCGTTAAATTCAAAGATAGTAGTATTTGTTGTTGCTAATATGCTCATTGGGACTCCAAGATATCGTAACATTCTTCGCGACATTATACTCAAAGCAGATCTCGGATCAACTTGAATGTGGTCAATCTCTGATAACCCTATGTATCCCTTATAATACAAAGGCCGATGATATTTGTTATTTTTGACTTGCATATCCCCTAGAGAGAAAGTTATACAAAAGATCTTCTCTCTTAAAATCAGATGACATACTACACAGACTTCTCCTTCTTCTTCAATTGCTTTCGAAACTTGCTCCAGAAATACTTCAGAGTCTTGTAGAGCTTCTCTTAAAGGTTCTCTAGTTAGTTTAGAGAGTTTTAGAAGCTCATACAAGGTTATCCTCGCAGGGATATTGGCCAACTGTGCCAATATATCAAACTGGAATGACTTCTTGGAACCCTCTGTAACCTCTTTACCTTTACTTTTGAGAGTTTTGTCAAATTTAAGCTCATTTTGCTTGATTTTCTCTAGAGGTGACTGAGGTTCTGCTACCTGCTCATAGTTCTTCAAGTAGTCTCTCCCTGAACGAGTTCCAAAGATAGGTTGATCCGCGTTAACCGCCAGAGAATCTCCAACCTCTTCTTCCAAGTCTGTCAAAGTAGGAATATTCATATCGTCTTCTAGAATTATAGTAACAACATTAGAAGTAAGAACCTTTCCTCTTTGCTTCTATTTGGGTGAGCTTGAAGTCCATTGCTTATCGTCAAGAAGATCTGGGTGCACCCACATTATTTCTCCTTTATCAGTTTCGAAAGGAGATAATCATTTCTTTTACTACTGATACGGATAATAATTTATAATCTTCATCATGCTTTCAGGAATAGGTTGCACTCCGTCTTACACTATTGACTCTATCCAATCTGGCACTTTGTCGAATCTGAAAGTCACCATGTTCACAGTCACCTTTTTCTGATGTTCTTGAAGCTTAATAACTTTAGCGTCCACTAGAGCCTGAATCTTATCTTTGAGGACATAATAATTCTGCATAGATGATTAATGATTTTATGATACACGCAGTAATTAGTATCATTAACATTTTCTGTTTTTTCGAGGCACTTAGATTCTGGTAGTTTCAGCATACCCTTTGTCATGAGCAAATTGAAGATGGTCTTGGTATGCTCATGTTTAAATGCACACTGCTTTTGAGGGAACTGCGATTGAGGCGTAGTTTTTGGAGGAGGCTTTGTTGGCTATGGAGTATCAGTCACCATTGTTTGTTTCTCTTTATATCCCTTATGTCGAGACCTATGACTGTTACTTTGTCTTTGTTTTTCTCCTCCTTTTTCTTTCTTTTTCTCTTTGAGCCTTTGTGTTATCTCTTCAGTTTCTTCAGCTTGTAACGCGAAATCTTTCCAGGTTGAGGATTTTACGGCTCTCATTCTAGCTAGAACTTTAGTCGAGAGATTACGTCGGCAGGTTTCTACTAGGGTCTTCTTTGGCATTCCGTGCGGACATCTAAGAGAATAATTTCTGAATCTTTTTATATAGTCCCGAGCTGATTCTCCTTTTTTCTGCTTGGTAGCTAAAAGTGTTGGCATTGAAACTTTCATATCGTCCTCATAAAACCTTATCAAAAAGACTTTCTCCATGTCATTCCACGAGTTGATAGTTCATGGTTCTAATATCCGGAACCATTCAAATACTAGCCCTGTTAAGGTGCTAACAAATACTCGTGTAATAATTGGGTCATTTCCAGTCAAATGTCCAATCTGAGACTTAAAATAGTAAAGGTGTTGGTTAGGTGACCCTTTACCATCGAATGACTTGAGCTTCAATATTTTTTAATTCTCTGGGAATGGCACACCTTTCCATTCCACTGGATATGGCCTTATAATGCCCAACTCGTGCAAATCGTTCTTATGCATGAGGGTATTCAATTGATTTTGAAAGCTCACATCCACACGGTATTTGCATTCCCTTCTTGATTATGGGTTCTTCCTTGATGATGAGAATGCGTAGAGTGATTATCCTCATCTTCATGATGACCCTCATTATCTTCGTTCTCATTTGTATAGGGAATGTGACATTCTCCTTCCGCATTCTTCTCTTTGTCAGTTTTGGGTCATAAGGTGGAGTCTCTGTAGAAGATCCTCATGTATTCTTCATTCTTATCTTCTCCAATTCCAGCAAAATATGTAGCATGTCTTTGATCTCACTGATGGTATTTTGCCATTGTTGAATGCTCTATCTTGTTCATCCATCCTTTGCATGAATTCCTCTGGGGTACTATTCTGTGCCATGTACGCAGAGGTGGATTCTTCAAGGAATGAATCGGACGTCTGCGATTCGGCCATGATTGATTGAGCTATGTCTTCTTCGTCGGAAGAGACTCCGGCTATCTGTCTATAGTCCATTGGGATTGCAACTCCCCTTCTAAGTCGAGTATTTTGAAAAACACCTCGTTCACCACGGAACACACTCTTCGGGCTTGAGGAGTGTTCAGAATCAGAAGTTTCTTTCTTAGAAGTTTTCTTTGTTTTCTTTTTCTTCTTTCTCTCTCTGAAATTTATCATATTAGATGAAATTTCAGGATACTCAGATTTAGAAAACTCTTGCTTGTTACGTCTTCTTCTCTTTGAAACGAAGATAGTCGATTAAAAACCGACTGTCTAGCGGGAGCGATAGCCGCACAATGACAGTGTGATAGCACTGCATTGATCAATCGTTCACAATGACACTGAGATGATTGGAATTCTTTTCTCTTTTTATCAAGAAGTTCCCTAGGATCTTTTGTATTAGAACCCTCTTGATCAATGGTGGTGGCATCAACTCCAAAAGATATTTTAGGAGTCTCTATCCCCTTAAAGATCTCTGGAGTGAACTTCACTTTAACCGGAACAAAAGGGACTTCTGCCTTTGCAGTAGATTCTTCTTTAGAAACATGCTTCTTTAGATCACGTTTTCCAATTGTTTCGTGAATTTGAGATTCACACCCATTTTTAAGAACATGATCATAGAAATCATGGTTTCCTCTTGGGGCATGAGGATGGGATTCTCTTTAGGTAATAGGAACGCAAATGCGAATATAGACTCCGTGTTTGTAATTATAAATAAATCTGGTGGGTGTACGCCGTTTCCAATATGAAATACGAGTAAACCCTTCTGCATCTTAATTCTTCTTTCTTCCTAGAACCACACTTTCGCGATTTGGCCTCCATACTTGTACGACTGGCTTTTGCGGTGGTGGTTCAATGGTTTTCTGCTGCTGGATAGCCTTGCGGAGAGTACGAGCCTTACTTCTTCTTAGGTTTCTTCTCATTGTACGAGTGAAATGAACCGCCTTCTTCACATTATTTTTCTGATCAACGAACAATGGTCGTTTCCCTTATTATCATGGGGATCCCGATCTATTTTCTAAGGAGATCATGGGTCTCAGCAGGAGCAGTCTCTGAGCCTAATGCTGTAAAGGAGAGGAGCTTCTTTTTAGACCGGATTGGTCTATAGAGTTCTTTTCTTGGACTGTTGTCTATGAGACTTCTTTGAAGGTCGAGTTGTTGAAAATCTTACGGCATTTCCGTAAGGACTTAGGGCTCCTGTAGCCGGAGGAAAGGAATTCTTCTTATTTCTGTTGGTCGACCTCGATGAAGAGTGAGTCAACCATATTACCAACTGGAATTCTATCGGATTGAGCTACCACATATCACCAGAAGTGATATGGGTCCCCAGTGGAGTCGCCAATCTTCTGTTGGCCATAAAGTTTGTAAAATGATTTCTTTATTGAATATTTCAATAAGAGATTACAATATCAACGGTTTTCCGTTTACAGAAGATAAGGAAGATTGACTTCTTCTTTGTTTAAAACTGGGTTGTAGGGTAGCTATGGAGGACATCTTGATCTCCATTGTCACTTCGTACAAAATCTTTGGTTGGTAAAAATCTTGACTTCCTGACAACAATCACCCCTCCTCCCCTTCTCTCTCTTTTTATATAAGGATTCCGAGATAGTAGTGCCGATATACTCGTTCAGCGGTTAGCCCCACGATCCGAGTAGTGCCAACATATTCGTTCAGTAGTTAGCTCCCACGTTTCGAGTAGTACCGACATATTCGTTCAGCCGTTAGCTCCCACGATCAAAGTAGTAACTTCCCTCCTTCTGGTTTGGTAAATTTGTATTAAATCCCCCAGATTCTGTAACTGGCATCGTGAATCACAGACTTTAGATTCGCAGTTCTCCCTGTTATAACTAGGAAGCGAATCTTGAGCCTCAGGTTCGCAGATCTTTTCTAACATAGACTTGGGACGCGAATCTTGCACTTTAAACCTGCGGCTCTTCAAATGTAGTCGAAATGCAATTTCATATTTGAGTTCATGATTCAACTGGAACATAGATACTGGGCTTTAGACTTGGGACTCCTTATGATTAAACGTCCATGCTTTGGTCTCTTTGTATAAGTGCCGCGTTATACTCTTTTCTTTGCTTCAGAGACGCAGGTCTTCTTTATGGCAGATGACCTTGCTATCAGGAAGTTTCGTGAGCAATGATACACATGTGCATATGCTATACAATTGAATACTTTTAATAATGAATAATTCACAGTCTTACCAGACCATACCTACTTTGGAATTTCTCCATCTAAAACACTAGCTGAACTTCTGTTGATTAAATAGACTGTCGTATCTACAACAGCTCTTTAAAGTTGCAAAGGCAAACCTGCATATAGTCTCATACTCCGAGCTTACTCCAAAATGGTTATATTCATCCTCTCAGCCACGCCATTCTGCTGCGATATTCTTGGTATAGTTTTCACTCTCCTGGTCCGTGGGTAGAGCAATAGTCATCGAACTCCCTATTGCAAAATTTCCCACCATTGTCTGATAACAGACATTTCACCTTCTAATATGTTTCATTCTCAACAAGAGCGTTCCATATCTTGAAAATCTTGAAGACATCGGATTTCTACTTAAGTACAAATACCCATATTTTCCTGCTTGCATTATCTATGAAAGTAACAAAATAAGAATTATCTCCAAGAGATTTCGCCGAAAAAGCCCCTATACATCTGTATGTACCAACTCCAATTTCTCAGTTTTCTTCTTCTTACCATCCTTCATAAAATAACTCTTTTCTGCTTCCCAAACACACAGTTCTCATAGAAATCAAAGTTAGCACCTTTTATATCTATCAACATATCTCTAGATTGCAACACCCTCATACCGCTCTCGCTCAAGTGACCGAGCCTCTAATGCCATAAGGTGGTCTTCTCATTTTTCACAGTGGCAAAAAAACAACGTAATCAACCAAACTTGAGAGTAAATATAGAGTTCCCACTCTCTCACACTTGACCACTACCTTACTCCTTTGCTGATCTTTCACTGTTTCCTCTCAAATAAGATTTGATAACCCTCGCCATCCAGCTTGCTAACATATATCAAATTCTTCTTCAAATCTGGTATGTGTCTGACTTCTTGTAAAAACAGCTTTCCACCATTGTGCAATTTCAACTGAATTATCCCCTTACCGACAATCTTACATTCATGCCCATTACCAACAGTCACATGCCCAAATTCACCTTCGACATAATTATCAAACAATTCTCTGCAGCAGTGCAATGGAACGAAGCTCCTGAATCCACAAATCACATATCTGACCTTGATTCTGTATGAGCAGACAAGCACAAGTCATCATACTCTTTAATTGGATTCACCACATACGCTCCCTCCTTATCTTTATTTGGAATTTCCTTCTTCACATGACCCTCTGTCTTACATTTCCAACAAACTAAGTTTTTATTGAACTTTCCCTTAGATTTTGATCTCCCTCTTTGTTTCGACTTTCTGTTTAAATTTCTACCCATTTCCTCCTTCTGTCATTATCAACAAACAGAGCAGTACTTGTAGAAACTATGCTCTCACCCATGCTCTTTTTCATCAATTCATTATTCATGATTGTACTCACAACATCATCGAATTTAAGAGCAGTATTGGAAGCATTGCTAATGGCCATAACAACATTACTCCAACTATCCGGTAACGATCACATAAACATCAAAGTTTTTATGTCATCAACAAAGACAAAATCTAAGGATTCCAGTTGTGTGCATAATGTGTTAAATTCGTTCAAATGATTAACAACTGAACTATCAGAAGGCATCCTTAAATTAAACAATTTTTTCATTAGAAACAGTCTATTTGAAGCAAACGGCTTCTCATAAAATTTAGCCAACGTTGACATCAAAGCTGAAGTGGTTTTCTCCTTACAGACGTTGAACACAACAAGTTTTGTCAGGCACAATCGAATCTGCACCAAAACCCTCTAGTCCAACAATTCACACTCCTTATCAGTTATATTTTCTGGGTTTTCTCCAAATAGTGATTGATATATAATTTTCTGATATAAATAATCTTCCATCTGTAACTTCCACCATTGGAAGTTTGCTCCATCAAAATTTTCAATCTTTCCCTTCCGATCTTCCACCATAACTCCCACTCAAAATCAACATCAACCTGAGCAAAATTTGATCCGAAACAGGGCTCTGATACTAATTATTAGCAAAAATATAGGAATAATACTAATGCAACAGCCAGCAGAATCAAATAGTTAACCGAAGAGAAAATAATAGAGACAGAGAATACGCAGATTTAATGTGGTTTGGTAATATGCCTACGTCCATGGGGACATGATCGAAAGCTTCAACTATATCAAAAGAGGATTACAACTCTCTAGTTCTCAACCACAAGAGAATTTACGAAGAAATACATAAAAATTTAAATCAAACTCTAACCTCTTGTTATAGTGATTTCTTCTTTTCTTCGGCCGCCGAAAATCCCGAAAGAAACTCTGTAAGAAGCCTCCTGCCTTCTTTTCTTTTCTTTCCTTGCTTTCGGCCAAAAAATAGAAGCAGCCGCCGAAAATTCTTTTGTTTCCAACTTTGGCCGAACAAATAAGCAGTAGCCCACCTTTTGTTCTTTGGCAAAAATAATTTGCAGCACCACTACAATTATTTTTTCTGCAAATAAATAGCCGCCCGCTTTATTTGTTTGCTGCAGCCGCCACAAAACAAAAGAAAAATAACTTCGGCCAATTACAAGCCTTAGCCGCAAACCCCCTTTTATAGATTATATCTAATAACGCGTTTGGACCGGTGTTGGACCCGCTTGGACGGACTGAACTCGTTGCGGTAATAGGACTCCATTAACAACACATACTAGTTGAAATGCCAAAGAACCAAATGCAAAAACAAAAAAACAAAAAAAACAAAAGAAAAAGAAAAATAATTAAAGAACTATGGTGAGTAATGCTTAAGAACGAACATTATTGCAACTATAGAGAATTAAAGTTCTCTCTGCATATCAGTATTCAATAGACTTTGGTACCCTTCTCGGCCACCCCAAAACACAAAGTTCTCTCCTCCAAGATAGTATATAACCTATAGAAGGATACAATACATAAGCACATAACTGAAACTAAAATCACATCAACTATTCCCCACATGCACCACCAATCTCCATGGCTTTTTTGACTTGAGCTGCAGCATAAGCATATACCAATGTTAAAAATAACACGTTATGAAACCCGCTATATTGCGTTACGTAATCTAACGGAACCCTAGCGCTACGTAACAACTAGAAATAACTCAATACACCGTAACAATACATTTTTATGTTATTTTACGTTATGTAATGTTACGTTAAATTACGTTATGTTACGTTATTTATAGTTATCTTTTAGTAATTTCTATATTGTTGTTGATTATTATTTTGATTTTTAGCGAATTGCTGTAATTTTATTACTTGATTAGTTGTTGGGTTGTTTGATTGCTTGTGGAATTGCTAACTTATTAATTTGCGATTGTTTTCTTATTCTCTTGTAATTCCTCTCCGATTGCTGAAATATCTTGTTGATTATTTTGAATTTTTAACTGAACTGAAACCAACAATTACAAATAAGATAAATTGAATATTACAAAATATAAATTACAAAAATGAAAATAACTTGAACTAAAATGAAAAATTGGAATATTTTTTCTTGTTTAAATGATGACTGGAATTACGGTTGCAGACTTAATATAATTTATGAAGATAAATGTGAAAATTTTTGTAAAATTTAAAATTAGAATAGATTATGATTATAAAATGGTTTTATATTCTTTTTTTTTAGATATTTTATATTTATATTTCAATTTATTAAAATTATTTTATATTTATATTTTTACTAAATAAATAGGAAATTGTGTAACCTACGTTATGCGTTACGTTATATGCGACATAACCTAACAGAGGCAAAACGTTACGTTACCGTTATCGCTATTTTAAACATTGGCATATACTCCTACTTCAGAACTGCAATATCAAGCCAAATTAATTTATTGCTAAGCAATCTAGGTTAAAAGAGTTGCATATTTAGATAGAAAACTTATAATGGGGAAGACCTTGTGGCAGCACCATGCATGTAATGGGGATGCACGAATAATTGTGGTGTGCCCCAAAATGGTTTGATCTTGGTTCCCTGATAATTACAAAATGCATATCAAGAATAAGAAGGCTAATTTGTAAATATTTGCTGGTATATGACAAAGAAAACGATGATACACTAGTTCCCTCCAAAAAAGTCTATAATTCGTTTAAGTTAAATGTGATATTCTAGAGCAAAATCCCTACCTAGAGTTCCTTTGCAAGTTCAACAACTTCGTCCAAATTTGCATTTGATTCCTGAAGTTTACACCAAACGGTTAAATTAAAACAAACATAGCATATGAAATGGAATTCAAGAATTCCCCAATGACAAGGCAAATCTGAATCATGTGAATGACAACAGAAATGGGATAAGGTTTCTGAAAAACAAAAACTTCAATATAGTCAAACAAATTTTTGTAGATGATAAAGATTCAAAATTGAAGGAGTTTGCATAAGCAAACTCCATAGTTGTTACGGTAAGCTCACCACTAGTAGTATCATTTGTCTACAGTCTACACAACACTGTTTCATTATTTAAGAATCTATCTATAGGACTCATACATAAATACCCACAAGTTTGTGATTGAAGGTATAATACTATAATCAAATAAGACAACATATAAGAACATACCGCCCAGTGTTTTACCATCAAATAAGAACGTATCGCCAGCATTCAACTATACATGCCATATTGCTCAATTCATTGATGGATGAAATAACACAAAGTCAATAGCCCCCTAAAAAACAAATATGTGCTTGAAACTTTATTTTATTCGTAAACAAGAGCGTCCGTTTATTCACTAAATCCTTACAATACAAAAACCTTCAAAACTAAATACTTCATTTTACTCCAAAAAGACTCTTATATAATTATCCATCTCCTGTTTCTTGGCATCTGCAATAAAATTTTTATAGAAGTTATGAGAAATAATAAATTTACTAGTAAACAGATGCATACTATATCAATCAATAGATGAACATACCTTATAATGTTTAGAAACTTAATGAACTATGAATGAGAAATAACAATATAAAAAACCACTATTTGCCTCCGTCTGCAATTATAAACAAATAATTCAAAAGAGGAAACTTAGATAAAATAAGAACTAGTTTGGATTTTTTTAAAAAATGTTAAAAAAAATAGATGCATCAGGCTATTTTATTTAGCCATTACCTATTGGATTAGTGCAACTGATTCTATAGTGGCATAATTGATGACATTCGCTACATATCATTTTCTTTATTTCTTTTGCATCTTGAGCTTTCTTGGCTCCAAACTTTAATCTACTGAGTTTATTTGGACGGCCCTTAGTTTTTGCAGATCCAGAAGGATCGTGGATTATGGTCTGAGGAAATTTCTCAATAGTATGAGAATGGGGTGTGTTAGATCCAAACTGGTTTGTAGTTTCAGCCCACTCTGCATCTTTAACTTTCACTTCTTTTCTGCCTTCTCCATTAAGTTTGATAAGAAACTCTCTACATTCTCTAGGAGAGTAGGTGAGTAAACTACCATCTCCAATACACTATTAAATTTTGCTCTAAGTGCCCAAAAACGCAAGATACACATCTGCTCCTCGTTGTTATGTATGCTTCTTCCTATCAATACATTAGCAACACTAATATTTCGAAACCTTATAGCCGTTTTCCATCTGTGTAGAATATAATGTTCCGGAATTCTTATTATCTAGTTCAGTATCATAATGTGAAGTATATATTGACATAATATGCCCTCACTCTCAAACATTGCACATGTACATGTGACTTTCAATTCTTCATTCTGATCATAAGCAACATTCTCCCATTTACTCCTATCATCTAAGTGAGAACCAACACTATAATAAAAAATTGATGCTTTTTTTCAATATTATAATGAAATAATGATCAACATTTTTTTTAAGCTCATCTTGAAATCTATTAAAAATAGCCCTTGCATATAATTCTCCTACTTGAATCTCAATTGGATGATGTAAATGCATAATAGGCTTTGTCTCTATTGAAGCAAAGTCTTTATTCAATTCTTATGCATGGCGACAAAGCACTGCTTTATCATATTGTTGCACAAAATCTGGTAACATGGCTTGAGAATTAACATATGTATCAACGAAAGCATTGATACTCTCATTGCGTTGGCTTGATGTCATTCCTGCAAAGAAGATATCTTTTAAATAACAGGAAATCCAATATCTCTGTTTCTTATACATGGTCTGTAACCAACCTTCATCATCCTCTTTTATATTGAATTTATATTTAAGCTCCTCCCAATGTTGGATATAAGTTTCTATTGTCTTACTATAGCGCCAACTATTAAAATAGCCTTCAAACTCTACCCCATGAAGCCTTTGTAATGATAATAGATGTTCAGCAACATGAAAACCAAGGTGCTAATTGCAATATCGATGTCGAGTGCTTGGAAAAACAATCTGAATTGTATTGCATATAGTTTTATCTTGATCGGTGATAATGGCAAGTAGTGCTATTCCAATCATACACTTTAACCATTCATTAAACAACCACACAAATGTGTCTTCTTCCTTATCTATTAGTAGTGCACAACCAAACAAGCTCTACTGTCTGTGATGGTTAATGCCTGTAAATGGAGCAAATGATAGAGCTAACTTATTAGTTTTATATGTGACATCAAAAATGATGACATCACTGAACTTTAAAAATGAGGCTTTGGACCGTCCGTCTGCCCAGAATACTCTTCTCATTGTCCCTGTACTATTTAATTTAATTGCAAAATAAAAATTTGGATCAGATGTTCTTTTTTCTAGAAATTGACGAATCACATATATACATTCGTTACCCAATTATTCTTCCTATGCTTTCTTATATGATCGCTAACTTGTTGCGGTGTAATGGTTTCTTCTTGACTCCCACTTGCAATATTTAGTACTCACGAAATTGTAGATGGATTGAGCCCTGCATCCTGCAACTTATCCATAACATTTTGGCAATCTTTGGTTTGATGCAACTTCCTAAGAGAATAATGCTGCGTAATCTTATCTGGGCTAGTCAACTCATGATTTGTATGCTCACTAACAAATTTACTTACCAACTTTGTGTTTGTTTTGGTCCGACTAACATGCAACCTAGCTTTGCAACCTACTCTTGTGTCCCTTCGACGATTAGTTTCTCATCCATGTTCTTCTCTCTTATCATGTAGAGATTTTTGTCTTCCTTATTGCACAAAAATGTCCTGCATATGAGCTCTCCTATTTTTCCAGGGTGATTGCTCGAACTAATGCAAACATTGAATCCTTTAACTCTGGCATACGCATTATAAAAATTGTAAGCAGCAATATACATTGAAAATTCCATCCCTACACATGGTTCCACACCACTACACGTGGTTTCATCACTATTATTAATATTATTAATGTCCTCAAAACCGGCTTCCACACTCTCAGCATCACTAGATATACTTCTCTCTAAACTATTGGACGTCAACCTATCCATATGAACATCTGTTGTGTCGGATATGACCTAGAAAAAATGATATTTTAGATATAACATCAATATATCATCAACTATATATTTATTATGTGTTGTATTTATAAAAAGATACTTAGAAAGACAAATATGATATAGTTCTTACTCATACACCTACAAGTGAGTTCACCTACTATAATTCATCAATGTCAAAGTCGATAGCAAACTAATCTTATATTCAAAAGTGATTGTAAAACTCATGAAGTTAAATCACAAGTCAATAAATATTGCTAATTCTATTAAAAAAAGCAAAAACACCAAATTTACTCAAGAAACTCATAAATAGAACTTATGCCAAAAAAATTCTGACTTTGCTAGGATTAATATTTTATATGTTAGTACTCAATAAATAATTGAAGTGTTTCTTTGTATAGTATATTCCTTGTTCGTTAGATCTTATTGTTGCTATCTTATCAATGTGTATTATTGTTAGACATGTTTGTACTTTGCTATAGTCATTTAAAGAGCAAATTCCTGCATGGAATAATAAGTAAAATTGATTTTTGTCTGCTGGACTATAGCTGCCACTTTTTTTAGTTTTAAAGAACATGAATAAGATCAATCTTGTCTTTACTCATTCATCAAAACATGTATCATATCAATTACTTAATTCATTGTTGCATGCATATTCGATATATTGGAACCTTTAAAAGCATATACAGTAGATGATAATTCAACCTGGTCTACAATATATTTTCCATTCTACTCTTTGTAGTTTCTTTTTTATGTTGCTATGGTCATAAGTATTTTTGATCAATTTTATACTGTAATATTGTAGGTCTATGCTGATGGCATTTCCTGTTTGGTTCTATTTAGCCACTATTTTAAACTTCTGTGAAGAAAATTCTCAAGATTCTTATTTGTTAAAAGCAATACTTGTGCAGCTGAAGGTGACAAAAGGAATATTAAGGACCTGCATAGAGAGGGGGGTTGAGAGAGAGAGAGAGAGAGAGAAAGAGAGATTGATTGATGGTGGTTCCGATCGGGAGAAAGAGGGAGATTGTGTTGGTTCCAATTGGGAGAAAGAGGGAGATTGCGTTTCCTAGTTAAAATCTAATTGGGAATGGTTTTTTGCAAAAAAAAAAAAAAAAACCCTCATCTTTGTTGTTTTTTCACCATATATTTTTTTCAGCTCCTTAGTAATAGATAGATTAAGGTTTTAAATAATCTGAACTCAGCGAATGGGAGCTCGCCATGTGGTGTCAGCTCAGGAAAAACTTTAGCTGACAGCCCTCCTCCCGTTCTCTCTCTCTCTATATATATATATATATGTGTGTGCGTGTAGCATTTAAGAATTAAAAAACTAAAATATTAAAGTTTATTTGAAATTAGAAATTTAGGATCTATTCCAATTAAAAATTGATTATTTAACATAATTTTAAACTTAAAACTTTCTATTGTGCAAAATTACTGTATTAAATTGTAACTCTCGAACTACATAACATACATTATATGCTCATTCTTTTTTTTATCTCCTTTTTTTTATTTATCTTAATTTTTCAAAACAAAAACTATAAACAAAAGAATATTATATATACATGTAAATACTTGGATGTGCTTATTTTCGTTAACATTACTTTCTTATATACGTGTGAATTATTATAGACTTTCTAAGTCACAGAAAATAGCCATTGCCATCTATAAAGATTTTGATACATTCTTTTCTTCAGAATAAATACACATAAAATTAAATATATAATTATAATTATATAATTTTTACCTATATAATAGTAAGAGAGTTAAGACCAAAAATATTCAATATAAAAACAAAAACTAAATTAAAATAATCATAAATAAGTTACCATTTTCATATATGTGTAAATTATTATAAGTCTTTGAGATCACAAGAGCAGCCATAACTATCTATAAAGATTTCGATATTTTTTTTTCTTAAAATTCAAAATAAAAATATATAAAATTAAATATATAACTATAATTATATAGTTATTATCTATATAGCAAATAATATTCAATAAAAAAATAAAAAATAATTAAAACATAATTGAGAAAGCCATTTAGATATTAAATATACTAACCAGTTGACCTTAGGAACTTAATTTGAGGGATATTTATGATATGTTTAAATATAAGTTTATGAAGAATTAAACCATAGTAATTTGATGGATACTCATTTTGAAACATTATTCAGATAAGATATGTGAATTTTACTTTCGAAACATGAAAATAGGATGTTAGTGAATTAAAAAGAAGACAAAATAACAAATAGAACAAAGGAACGAAAAAGAAAGATTTAAACAATAGAAGGTTTTCTTTTTATAAAAGACCCAAATCCAAAAGAAGGAATGAAAAGGATGTTAATTAATATAAAATACAATATTAAATTTTCAAAATAGACGTTCCAAAATTATATATATATATATATATATATATATATATAGAGAGAGAGAGAGAGAGAGAGAGAGAGAGAGAGAGAGGGAGGGAGAGGGAGAGATAACCTCAATTTCTCGTATTCTTTTATGATTTGTAAAATTTCTTGCACACTATTAAGATCGATACCAATTTTGTTTGAACCTTTACAAATAATCATTATAAAAGCATATATAAACTTAAAATAAAACATAATGGAGATTGCTATTATTTATGGAAGAAATATATTTAGGGAAAGGGTATTTCACAACTTGAAAGAAAATAATGTGACGTGAGAATATATTTAAGACTGTATAGAAAATAAAATTTAAAAAATAAATACTTAAAAATCTATTTTATGGAGAGACAAATAAAAAGAGAAAGTAATTAATGAACATGAGATGATAATCACATATCTTTAAAATAATAATTGTTGAATTTGTTATTACTTACCTTTATAAAAGAAATATATTTCACAAAATACTTCTTTGAAGATGATATCTTGGCAATCTGAAACCAAAGAACACTATATAAGAATAAATTCTAAAAATTTAATTTTATGATAAGACAAACGGAGATGATTTCTTTGAGGAAAAACAAAGAGGATTTATCTTTTAAATATGAGATTTTCTCTCTCCTTCTAATTTTTTATGGAGTAAGTGGGTAGTTGTTAAAAGGTCATTCCTAAAATTTAGGAATTCTAAACCATTTAGTATATGATAATAATAACTTTATTTGAAAATGCAGAAAAATTCAGATGAAGCAATTTTTTTTTCTCAATTTTTTATTTTTTACAAATTATAAATCCAATTTTTCTCTTTTTTTTTCGCTTAGTAATATAAAAAGATGGGCTTTTCTTCACATAGAAGATCTTAATCTCAATTATCGATATCCGGTAGGATTCTCTTTGATAAAATAATTAAGCAAACAATATTCCACCTCACCTATGTGGAAGTCGTTGAGGACCCATCTTAGCAATATATATATATATATATATATATATATATATATATATTCCACTTTTGTATTCAATATATTCAAAATATTACAATTTTTTCTTGGAATTTTCTATTTTAAAAGATATTTAATTTTTATTTCTTTTGCCATCATTTATTACTTATGCATGATGTTTTCCTTAAGCTCAATAACATTATACTTTTTTGTTCAAAATCATTGAAACTGTTCTTTTTTAAAATAAAAAAACAGATCATTTATTCATAAACTACCAAAATATGTGTTGTTTGCCGGGAAATTCCATAATGCTTATATTCAAAGTCTCGTTTACAATTTATCAAACGTATAAAAGAACAAAAAAAAAAAATCTTCCAATAAAATAAAAAGAACGGAGGTTTGGGAGTAATGTACTCCCATTTGTTTAGTGTTGGGTTATTAAATTGTGGTGGGAATCTATTTGTTTATTGAAGTTGTGGTGAGGGGGTGAAAGAAATTGAGAGTACATTTTGGACAAAAACTTGAGTTTTACACAGTGGTATTCATTTTTTTAAGGAATTCGTAAATAAATATGCACACAATAGGATTTCAACCCTGCCACTACACCAACCTGCAAGTTGAGTGCCACAATTACTACATGCCCGTTAGAATTTGAACCTAGACCTACTCCAATACCATTTTGAAGTCCCCTTCAACTACACCAAAGTCAAAAGTTATGATGAGATTTGAGAAAAATTATTCTATATTTTAACATTTGCATTATAGCCCCATGATTTGCTGCGTTCAATTTTTTTTTTTTTTTTTTTTCCGTTCTTGAAAGTTCAGGCCAGAACCTAACGCAGTTTAAAATTTTCAATCATTATGTTTGATAATCAGAACTAGAATTGTCATTTTGAAAGCATATAGAATTATCAGATACCTTTTCAGGTTTAATTAGTTGAACTTAAATAAAATGTCAGTATTTTTCTCACAATTATCAAATACTTCATATTAGATAGTTCAAGTTTAATTCGTTGAACTTAAATAAAATGTAAGTATTTCCCTTGCAGTTATCAAATACTTCATTTAGATAGTTTCAGAGCCAAAGTTACTGGAAAATTCTAAAGGAGCACACCACTAAATCAAGTGAGCAAACTTTCTTAGTGAGCCCACTTTGTCTTTTGAAAAAAGAGCGATTTTCCTAATGACTATACCAAAATTTTCCCCTTTGCCTTGTTAAGTTTGTGATTTTGCACCATTGTTGGTCGAGATCTAAACGCGGACCAAACAATAACCTGTCCAGAACTAGATTCCGGACATGTTATTGTTTGGTATGAGCTTAGATATCGGCTAGTGAGATTTGTCTCTTTCTCCTAATTTCTAGCGGGTCTTAGTACCCGGACTATATAGCCTATGTCTGGATGCCAATCCAAAACATAAACAACTCATCCCACTGATTATCCTTCAACTTGAAAAATTCCTTATATTTTAGACCAAATAACATATTGAGATCTCATGGAAGATCTACTACAATTTTAAAGAAAAAATTAGAGGAGAACAATAGATTTCCTTTAGGATTTATGGGTTCAAATTTTTTAGGTGAGAGGTTTTTTAGGGGTGATTGAGAGAGAATTGTGGGGATGATGATAAGGGCAAATTTGCCGAAATAAAAAATGAAGTACGCTCGCTAAGACTAGTAGTAGTGTGCTCCTTTAGAAATTCCTAGAGTCACTTTTAGTTGTTTTTGGATGTTTCTATCTTCATCTTCTTCCCCTCTCTTTTCTCTAAATCTCTCTTAAAACCTTAATAATTCGGCCCCCTAAATTTAAACAATAATATCTATAAATCTCTAAAAAAAAATACAATAAATAACAAAGTTTTTTTTTTGTTTTTTCATTTAAAGTAAAATTTAGATATTCGAAAAAGGATCTCATTATTTAGACTATACCAAAGATTTATTAATTTTTTAAAAATAAAAAAGTTTAACTTTTGCAAGAAATAAAATTTGAAAAATAAATAAAATACTTTTCTAAATTTTTTTACATATCCATGTTTGTTTTTATTTAAAAATTTTTTACAATCCTTTGAGGTACTTAGTGGAGTAGAATATTTTAGAATAGGAAAGCGACAAAGAAAGAGAGAGAAATTAGAGAGTTAGAGGACAAAAAGAGAAGGATAACTTAGAAATGTAAAAGGATATACTTTGAAGAAATGCACACACACATATATGTATTGGATGTCATAAGGATTGTATTTAGTAAGAGCAGGTACTTAGAAACTGGAAAGGTATATTTTAGAATTTCTCAAGTCTTCATTAAACACAAAAGAAAAAGGGAAAACTATATACACCCTTCACTTCTGAGGTAATGTAATGGTTACAAAGTTATACAACATCCGACCATTTATTTTAATTATTTTATTTTATTTTTGTGAGAAAAAATTGTAGGTTTATAATGTCACCATGGCACAAAAAGAACACAGAGAGACAATTGAAGTCCTCTATCTTCTTACTTAGTTGTGCCTATTAGTGGCTGCTACTCTTTCAAGTAACACTTGTTTAGACATTTCTGATGCCTTGTTCTTTGTATTAAAACTTTTTTAGTTATGTTATTACTTTTAATAGAATCGTGAGAACAGTATTTTGCCCTCCTTATCACAAAAGAGTCTAATTTATGTGTGTCCGTCGTGATATGCCCCCATGTCTACAGTATTTTATACAAATTTTTGGTAGTTATTTAGTATAAACAGATGGTTATTAAAAATCTCTAAATATAAGACAGTTTAAAGGATTCCTTCCATTATGACGGGTGGACGGTGGAATGCTGGGGAAGATGCCAAACTTATTCGCTTAATTAAAACATCGGATGCAGAAATGTATATATCTAGAGTTTTTTATTTTCTTTCTTTACATTGTATTATTTTCTTTCTTTACATTGTAGATTTTTTTACTACAATTTAGACTCTAAATACTTCATATTTGCTACTGCATTCGAATAATTCAAGAGAAACTAGTATTGCTAGTGCTAAAACTAAAACTAACTCGAGTCATCCTTTTAGTTCAAGAAATTAGGAAGTTGTGTCTGATTGCTGGTACCTAATGACTTAAAATATACAAGAGATTTTCAATAAAACAAGCTACAAAGCACCAAACATAAACTGTAGAAACTGTAGCATATATTTTTATTTGAGAAAGAGGTATTATGTATTTTTATTTAGCCCGGGACATATAATTAGCTATGAATGCTTTCTAAATATAATCTGTATCAAATAATTTAAAATTTAGAAAAGGCCTTCTACAACTTGAGATGTAGAATTATATTTCACTGATTTATAAACATGTTTAAGGTGTGTAACACGTATTTTTTGAAGTGATATAATATTTATATAGTCTACTTGAAACTCTAAAAAGATAAAGAGAAAAAATGCAGATAATCAGTGTATCTTCAAATATTAATCTAAAAATGGTTAGTATACTCATATTCATTTAAATTCACATCAATTTACATGATAATATATATATATATATATATATATATATATATATATATATATATATAGAGAGAGAGAGAGAGAGAGAAATGGAAATGAGCTGACAGCTCATGCACTTTACCTGAGCTGCAGTTCAATTCCACTATCTCCAATGAATTTTTTTAAAAAACTCTTTTGGATTATGATCTCATCCCCTTAGGGTTCACTCATACCAAATTTCTAGGATTTTAATTTTAATTTGGTTATCCATCAAGTTGATATAAAATTTAACAGTTTTCATTGGACAAATATTTTGTATTCACTTGATGAAAGTGTAAATGAACTCCAAATTTCATGAAACTTAATTTTGTTAAAGTTAAAGAGATAGAGATCCTAATTCTAGAAAAAATTAAAAAAAAATTATTAGATTACCATATGTTTACCGCTAGCTCACGTAAATTTTCCTGAGTTAGAGGCTCACCTATAGTAATCCCAAATATATATATATATATATATATATATATATATATATATATATATATATATATATATATATATATGGGATTACTGTAGATGAGCCGCCAGCTCAGGAAAAGTTACGTGAGCTAGCGGCTAAACTATAACAATCCTATGATCTTTCTTCAATAGTTTTTTGCAATTGTTATGTCTACCTCCTTAACTTCTTTCAAATTAAATTTCATAAATTTTGGAGTTCATTTACCCACTCATCAACTGCATATAAAATGTTGTATTAATTGAAAACCATTAATTTTGTGTTAACTTGATGGAGAACCAAATCAAAATTAAAACCCAAGAAATTGGGTAAGAGTGACCCTAAGGGATCGAGATCATAATACAAAAGAATCTTTTTAAAAAATATTATTAGAGATAGTGGAAATAAACTGCAGCTCAGGTAATTTGCGTGAGCTGTCAGCTCATTTTCATTTCTCTCTCTCTCTCCCCTCTCTCTCTCTCTCTCTCTCTATATATATATATATATATATATGAGGAAAATAGAAATGAGCTGGCAGCTCACGCAAGTTACCTGAGCTGCAGTTCATTTCCACTATCTCCAATAATCTTTTTTAAAAAAATTATTTTGGATTATGATCTCGACCGCCTAGGGTTCACTCATACCCAATTTCTTGGGTTTTAGTTTTGATTTGGTCCTCCATCAAGTTAACAGAAAATTAACGGTTTTCAATGAATAAAATATATTTTATGCACTTGATGAAGGGGTAAATGAATTTTAAAATTTATGAAATTTAATCTGAAAGAAGTTAAGAAAGTAGATATATTAATTGTTAAAAAAAATTGGAAAAAAATCATTGATAATTATAGTTTTGCCGCTAGCTCACGTAACTTTTTCTGAGCTGGCGGCTCACCTACAGTGATCCCATATATATATATTATAGATATATATATAGTTGTATTAATTGACTATAATTGGCGGCTCACCTACAATTATAGTTGTATTAATTGACTTATTTGAGATTCACATTTGATTAGATGGTTCTAACCAGTAATAGTTGAAATTAACGAATGTTGGCGATCGTTCTCCTAGAATGCATGCAGTCCATGATAACTTTGTATACTCATATTATGTAGTGTATTTGGAACTCCAAAAGATAAAATAAAAAAAAACAAATAATCAGTATACCTTCAAATATTAAGCTGAAAGTGGTTAGTATACTCATATTTATTTAAATATAAACTATTGTACATGATGATATATATATATATATATATATATATATATATATATATATATATATATATATATATATATATATATATATATATATATATATATATATATTAATTTTCTTCCTTTATGTTGTAGACTTCTTATTACTACAATTTAGACCCTAAAAACTTAATATTTGCTATTGTATTTAAATAACTCTGGAGAAACTAATATTACTAGTGCTAAAACTAAAATTAGTTCAAGACATCTTTTTGGTACGAAATAATTAAGTTGTGTTCGACTACTGGTATCAAGTGACTCAAAATGCATAAGAGGTTTTCTATAAAGCAAGTTACAAAGCACCAAATATAAAATATAAAGACTGAATATATATTTTTATTTGAGAATGAGATATTATGTGTTTTTGTTTGACTCTAGACATCAAATCAGCCATAAAAACTTTTCAAAATATAATTGGTATCAAATAATTCAATATTTAGAAAAAGCCTTCTATAGTATGAACTATAGAATTATAATTCTCCAATTTATAAACATGTTAGGCTGTGTAACACATCTTTTTTAAAGTGAGATAATAGTAATAATGAAGTTTATTCGGAATTTCCAAAAAGATAAACTGAGAAATAGCAGATAATCAGTGTATCTTCAAATATTAATCTGAAAATCATTAGTATACCCATATTCATTTAAATAAAAATCTATTTACGTGATGAAGTATATATTTTATCAAAATTATCTTTCTAATATTTTCCTTGGTCACGACTCATTTGAGATTTACATGTGATTATATATTTCTAATTAACTATCATTCCCCTAGAGTGCATGCACTCCATGACAATTTAGTATACTCATATGATGTAGTCTACTTACAACTCTAAAAAGATTAAATGAGAAAAAAATTGATAATTAATGTATCTTCAAATATTAATCTTAAAATGGTTAGTATACTCATACTTATTTAAATACAAATCAATTTACGTGATGATATATATATATATATATATATATATATATATATATATATATATATATATATATATATATATATATATATATATATATATATATATATATATATATATATATATATATATATATATTTATGAATATTACATTTTTAATACTTTACTTGGTCATTGAGATTCATATCTGGTTAGATATTTCTAATCAATAGTTGTAAAAATTGACGAATATTAGCCATCGTTCCTCTAGAGTGTATGCACTCCGCGTCAACTTAATATACTCATATTATATAGTCTAGTTGGAACTCCAATAAGATAAAATGAGGGAAAAAATAAATAATCAGCGTATCCTCAAATATTAATCTAAAAATGGTTAGTATACTCATATTAATTTAAATACAAATCAATTTTCGTGATGAAATATATATTTTTTAATTTTCTTTCATTATGTTGTAGACTTTTTTCGCTACAATTTAGACCCTAACTATTTCATATTTGCTATTGCTATAAAATAATTCGGAAAAAAAATGGTGTTGCTAGTGCTAAAACTAAAACTAGCTCGAGTCATCCTTTTGGTTCAAGATAATTATGAAGTTTTGTCTGACTATTGGTACCAACTGACTCGAAATGTATAAAAGATTTTCCATTAAGCAAGCTTCAAAACACTTCATATACGACGACTATGATATATATTTTTATTTGAAAAAGAGGTATTATGTGCTTTAGTTTGCCTGAGACATCAAATCAGCCTTAAATGCTTTTCAAAATATAATTGGTATCAAATAATTCAAAATTAAAAAAAAAACCTTCTACAGTTGAACTATAGAATTATCTTTCACCAATTTATAAATATATTAAGTTGTGTAACATGTTTTTTGTTAAGCGAGATAATATTTTTGTAGTCTACTTGGAACTCCAAAAAAATAAATGAGAAAGAAGCAGATAATTAGTGTACCTTTAAATATAAATCAGAAAATGGTCAGTATACTTATTTTTATTTAAATACAAATCAATTTACATGATGAATAAATATGTATACCTTTCTAATATTTTCTAGCCACTGACTTATTTGAGATCTACATATGATTAGATGTTTCTAACCAATAATAATAAAAATTGATGAATATTAATTATTGTTCTCCTAGAGTGCGTGCACTCCACAACAAATTGGTATACTCATATTATGTAGTCTACTTGAAACTCTAAAAATATAAATGAGAAAGAAGTAGATAATCAGTGTACCTTCAAATACTAATATGAAAATAGTTAATATACTTATATTCATTTAAATACAAATAAATTAACCTAATGAAACATATATATATATATATATATATATATATATATATATATATATATATATATATATATATATATATATATATATATATATATATATATATATATATATATATATATTAATTTTCTTTCATTATGTTGTCAACTCTTTTTTATTACAATTTAGATCCTAAACACTTCATATTTGCTATTGCATCAGAAAAATTTAGTAGAAACTGGTATTACTACTGCTAAAAGTAAAACTGATTCGAGTCATCCTTTTGGTTGAGATAATTAAGAAGGTGTGCCTGACTACTAGTACCTATCGACTCAAAGTGCATAAGAAATTTTCTATGAATCAAGCTATAAAACAGCAAGTATAAGATGTAAAGAATGTAATATATATTTTTATTTGAGAAAGATGTATTATTTATTTTTGTTTGGCCTGAGACATCAAATTAACCATGAATGCTTTTCGAAATAAAATTGGTATCAAATAATTCAAAATTTGGAAAGCACCTTCTACAGCATGAGATGTATTATCTTTCACAAATTTATAAACATATTAAACTATATATATATATATAGGGATTACTGTAGATGAGCCGCCAGCTCAAGAAAATTTGCGTCAAGTCCTACTTAACTTTTTTCGGATTAAATTTCATAAATTTTCGACTTCATTTACCCTTTCATCAAGTCCAAACAAAATGTTTTATTCATTGAAAACCATTAATTTTGTACTAACTTGATGGAGTACCAAATCAAAACTAAAACCCAAGAAATTGGGTATGAGTGAACCCTAAGGGGTCGAGATCATAATCCAAAAGAAATTTTTTTAAAAAAAATTATTAGAGATAGTAGAAATGAACTGCAGCTCAGATAACTTGCATGAGCTGTCAGCTCATTTCCATTTTTCTCATATATATATATATATATATATATATATATATATATATATATATATATATATATATATATATATATATATATATATATATATATATATATATATATATATATATATATATATATATCTTCGATTACTGTAATTGCGTCACCAGCTCAGGAAAAGTAATGTGGGCTAGCAGCCAAAATACAGTAATCCAATAATTTTTCTTCATTTTTTTATAGACCTCTATAATCTTAATAAGATTAAATTTCATGAATTTTGGAATTTATTTAAACTTTCATCACGTAGATACAAAATATTTATTCCTTGAAAACCATTAAAAAAATTGGGTCAACTTGATGGAAAACCAAATCAAAACTAAAACCCAAGAAATTGGATATGAGTGAACCCTAGGGGGTTGAGATCACAATCCAAAAGATTTTTTCTTTAAAAAAAATATTGGAGATAGTGGAAATAAACTACAGCTCAGGTAACTTGCTTGACTTGTTAGCTCATTTATGTTTTTCTTATATATATATATATATATATATATATATATATATATATATATATATATATATATATATATATATATAATCAACATTACCTTTCGAATATTTTACATACTCACTGACTTATTTGAGATCCACATCTAATTAGATATTTCTATTCAATTATAGTCAAAATTGACGAATATTAACTATCGTTCCCCTAGAGTGCATGTACTCCATGACTACTTAGTATACTCAAATAGTCTACTTGGAACTCCAAAAAGATAAAATGAGAAAAATAAAATAAAATAGTCAGAATGCCTACAAATATTAATCCAAAAAAAGTCATTATACTCATATTAAATTAAACACAAATTAATTTACATGATGACTATAATACCCTCAATTTCTATGAAATACTAGATGCAAATGTTTTAAATTTCCTTCTTTACTATGTAGACATTTTTTTATTATAATTTGGACCCTAAACATTTCATATGTGCTATTGCATTTAAATAACATAGCAGAAATTGGTATTGCTAGTACTAAAACTAAAAGTAGCTCTAGTCGTCCCTTCAATTCGATATGATTAGGAAGGTGTGTCTGACTACGGGTATTTAGTGACTCAAAATGCATAAGAGATGTTCTATGAAGTAAGTTACAAACCACCAAATATAAGTTGTATCTACTGTAATATATATTTTTGTTTGAGAAAGAAGTATTATGTGTTATTGCTTGGTACAAGACATTATTTTTCACTAATATATAAACATATAAAGCTATGTAACATGTATTTTTAAAGTAAAATAATATTTATATAGTATGCTTGGAACTCCAAAAAGATAAAATAAGAAAAATACAGATAATCTGTGTACCTTTAAATATTAATCTAAAAATGGTTATTATACCTATACTCATTTAAATACAAATCAATTTACATGATGAATTTTAAATTTATTTTTCAAAATTATCTTTCTAATATTTTACTTAGTCATTGACATATTTGAGACTCACATCTGATTAGATGTTTTTAATCAATAGTAGTCAAAATTTACGAATATTAACTATCGTTCTCTTAGAATGTATGCA